>QLPF01003889.1:0-39662 GCA_003314045.1 Hygrophorus pudorinus
CATGGAGGTTCTTCCAATGGTGGGAGGAAGTCATTGACAGGAGTTGGGGCAAAAGGCATGTGAGTTTTTGTTATCTCACAATCTTTATCTTGATCTAGATCTTCGTCAAGATCAGTACTCTCCCCCTCAAAACTTACAGCCTGTGGTGCCAAATCAACATTTCACTCAACGGTAACAGTGCGCTTGGAAGGCCAGTAAACACAGGCCCTTACTCTGGGTGTCAAAGCCCACCCAATGGCCCATTTTTGCGCGGTCATCCAGCTTGGATCCGGACAAGTCATGCACGCTAATACGACAACCCCACTCTGGGAGTCCACACAAGTTCAGCTTTTCCCCAGTGACAGCTTCATGGGGGGTTTTGCCGCCAAGTGCCTTCGTCGAGGTACAATTTTTCAACCATACAGCATGCTTTAATGATTCCGCCCACAGGAATTTTGGCAAACCGCTCAAGTGTAACATGGCACAGACCTTTTCAAGCAGGGTCTGATTGAGGCGTTCGGAAACGCCGGCCTCTTGGTGAGTATCATGCACGGAAAGCTTCTGACGTGTACCTTTGCTTTCTAGGTGTGCAACAAAATCGTCGCCCATGTATTCGCCTTCTCAGTCAGTATTCAAGACCTTTATTTTGGCATCGTGTTGTGTCTCGACTAACGCCTCATATTTATTGTAGGCTCATGGCTGCTCCGATTTGTGGTGCAGGAAATACACATAGGTGTCTCAGGATGTGTCGTCAGTATACATGACTGCATAGCGGTAACCACGAAAGGATTGAATGGGGGCGGGGCCCCAGAGGTCTGAGTGTATCTCTCCCCCGTATTGCGTGGCACGTTGACCTTCCCATTGTTTCGGTACAGGCTTTTTCATGGTTTTGGCATGTGCACAAGACTCACAGAAGACGGGTTTGCCATGGGTTGAGTCTAGTTGGATGCCGGTGACGAGGCCCTTTGTCACGAGGCGTCAAATGGTAGATGGGGCAATGTGTCCCATTCGCCGGTGGAGCTTGTCAATGGTGAGTTTTTCCGGTTCCGTTACAGCATTTGCGCTGTGCTCAGCAGACTCATGTACCACACAATATAAGTTTTTGGACTTAGGGATGTGGCCAACGGTGCGGCCCTTGCCGTTGCATATGGTGAGGTGCCCTCCTCCAAAGGTTGCATAATAGCCGGCATCATTGATGCGTCCAACAGATATTAGGGTGAAGCCGACTTCTGAAGAGTATAATACCTCAGTAAGTCTGAGTTTGGACAATTGTGCTCTGTTTGGTACAACCACTAACATCTCACCTATGCCAGTCACAGAGAATTTCTGCTGATTCGCGGTGTTTATAGGTCGCAGGGGGGTCTGGCAGAAGGTGGTGAAACCATCACGGTAGGGCAAGAGGTGGTGTGTGGTACCAGAGTCATAGAGCTCCATACGTGCTTGTGGGCTATCACAGTGAGTTTCCGACACTGCCACTATATCAACTGATGTATAACATTCATTTGACTCAGTTACTGGGACCGTGTCCTCCTCGTCTGAGGATGACAAGTCGTAGGGTACGGTAGCGGTGGGGCTGTGGCAAGAGTCGAGCTCCTCGTCTGAGTCGGTCATATCAAAGATGTCTGTGAAGTCATTGCACTCAGAGGTATAGTTAGAGTTTGATTCGTCCTCGTCCGTGACAGGCATGAGGTCAGGCATACTTGGGTGAGATGTGTCAGTCTCATACCCAGTATCCTTAAACAGGTCTCGGTGATCAAAAACAGCCCAAGCGCCATCCTCGTCAGAATCGACAGATGCGTTCGCTGCATCGGCGGTTTTGGGTTTGCTCTTCGGTTTGCCGTCTTTCTGATCAGTTTTGACATTATCTTTGGCAGATTTATCGGCCTTGGACTTTGCATCCTTGTCATCTGGTTTTGGGCTTGGACAGTCATCCGCCCTGTGACCTTTACCGCCGCATGTCCAGCATACACCCTTCGGCCTGGGGTTCGCCCGACCACTCTTTCCTTGCTGACCCGAACATTGGTCGCCCCCTTCTTCCCTTTCCGGTTGTCCTGGAAGGTGGAGAGTGCTACGTCCTTGGATTTTTCCTTGGACTTATCACCCTGCAACAATTTCTGCCGGTCATGTTCCTGCAGGAGGTATAGGGTGAGGGTGTCAGTATCAAGAGTTTTCCCCACAAGGTGGGCGGATGCAGATAGGTGCGACACATAGGAGGAATAGCCGCTCGGAAGTGAGTTGGTGATGATGGATGCATGTTCGGTGTCGCTGATGGTAACGCCAGCGGCGCAGAGGTCCTCCCACATTTTCGACATCTTGTCACGCGGAGGTCCCCTCAGTCAGGGCAACGCAGGGACTGAAACTGCGCGCATAGGTCCAATTGGACGAGCAAAGTCTTTGACTCATACTCCATCGTAATCGTCTTCCACATGTCGGTGACAGTGGGCTTATGGAGGATTTTGCGGAGGGTTGAATCAGGGATGCGTTGGGCAAGTAAGTTGCGAGCTTTCCGCTCTTCCTTATTCCATTTTGCGACCTGATCATCGAAGTCCGCAGGTTTCAGGGCTTTGTCCAGGGGGACGGGTTGAGCGGTTGAGCCGGTAAGGTGTCCGTCGACATCTTTATCGGCAAGCGCCCAGCTGAGCCGAGTTTTGAAAGTGATCCAGTTACTTCCATCGGCCTCAAGCTTGGGGACTGAAAGTAAGTCGTCTTTAGTGGTGACAGTATTCATGTCACCGGGGCTCATAACCTGTGAGAGTTTGCGCAGGTGATTCGGTACCACTGTAAGATGTTACTCTCAGCTATAAACGCATATGTGTTCCGCTATATTGATATTTACCTGTAAGATGTTACTCTACAGGTAAAGTAAGTACAGTGCAAATGAAACATGGAAAGGTATCATACCTCAGCTATAAACGCATATGCGTTCCGCTGAGGTATTGGTACAAATGCACTAATGTTTTATACTACAAAGGGTAAAGGCGTGAGCCAAGTGAAAAGGGTAAATGTCACGTGTATCTAAGCAGATAGAGAAAAGGTTAAATATACGAAGTCATGGAGTAGTTACGGCATCTGCGGGAACGTTGCGGGGGCGATTGCCTACTGATCACCATCAGTGAGTGGTCCTGGAATACCTTTATTCCAACAAATAGGATATAAATAATAAATAATATATATATATATTGGCTTAAATATGGCCCTTGCTAGCTAAAAGGCCAAGGGGTAAAAAAGTTTGTCAGATATTACATGGCACAAAAAAAGTAACATACATGTGTGTTGGCATGATTGCACTATAGATTCTAGCAGGCCTGAATAATCTGAATTGGTCTGAACTGGTTCAACTGGCATGATATGTTTGTCAGATATTCTACAATGAACAAAAGCTACATACACTTGTGCACATTGAAATGTGCTTCTTTGTCTATACAAAATATGCCAGTGTAAAGGTTTACCAGATATTACTTTATGTGAAGAACATGAAACCACATACATGGGCCTGTATGGTCTGTATAAATAGGCCAGACTGCACTGTGACTCGGATGTGGTTCTGCAAAAGGCTGCCAAACTGTATGGTTCTGGACATCTTGCTGTGTAGCACTTTGGGCCACTACATGCTGGACTACATGATGAGGTTTCTCAAGCTTCACAGCTGGTTGCTGGACACCAAGTTGCACAACATTGGCTGAAACAGGCTGGACTACATCTGGTTGCTGAACCAACTGCGGTGCAGCACCTTCAACAAAGAGCAAAAATGTTTAGCAGATATTAACATAGATGGAAAGCTACACACAGTGAACAACCTGCATAGCTATATAGTGCAAACATGCTGCTTTCAAAGACCTGTCAGAGATTGCCTTACATGAATGGGAGGCAAACCACATACGTGGACATGCCTGGCCACTCTGAGCTCGAGCTAGGCAATTCTCATAGAATACCTTGCTTGCAACAGGAAATTGGTCGGCAACTTGAGAAAGATTGATCAGACACTACTGTGTGTGAACAAAAGGCCACAGACCTTCAATAGCTCTATTAAGAGCTACAACAGGCAGACAGGCTCATCAGATGCAACTGTACATAGACAAGAAGAAGCCACACACTGTGGCCATTCAGGCCCATAGCTAGAAAACAAGGCCGAATCAGGCATCAGATATTACAACAAGGAACAAAAAGCCCTTACGATATGATGGTCTTTTCGGCTCGACTCCACTTCCACTGGCAGTTGCAGGAACTTGAAGAAGTGCAAAAGTTGGGCAGACACCACTTTTTGAAATCAAGCCACTGACCCGTAGATGGTGGATTCCAGTCTGGCTCAATACCATGATGATGTTCAATGATGTGATTGGCCACAGCGATGGGCGTTGAGTACAAATGAAGCCTACCACCACTATATTTACAGCTGTAAGGACAGGGCGTGACTGAAAAGAAAACAGGAGAGGAAAGGTCATCACAATTACTTGCAGTAAAAACTTTCTCACATTCTGAATAGTGTCCTCTGTGACGCTTATGCATCAAGTCCTTCTGCTTCTTAGGGTGGCCTCGCCTAACCAGCACATAGTCACTGGACGAAGGGCACCGGATCATACAAGTTTTTACTGAGATGTACCAAGACGTGGTCTTACCGGATTTGAAGTTTACCATCAGAGATATCCAAGGCGCGAGATCCCGGCACAGGTGCGCCCAGCACACCTACAACACTTGCGACCAGAAAGACAGTTTTGAACATAGTCACCACGAAAAACATGAAGGGGATCTAGGGAATCGGGTTTGGTGGCCAGCACGAAACTTGAAACAAATAGCTTAGAATGAGGATGGTACGAAGGCGGACAGTGGTGAATAGTCCTTTTTATGCGACTGGCAGTTGCGACATCGGCGGTGATGGTATTTGCTGCGGTCGCGACGGTAGGCCTTGAATGTCATGTGCAATCGCCCTGACATCTGAGTCATAATATCCCGCACAGCAGTTGTTGAGATCTGAGAGATCAGGAGCGGTTTAGAATGACTGATTGACCCGACAAGATAGTTTTATCCTATTCACTCATTTACTTGCCGTTACATGAACGCACACAGCAGCGCGAAAACCAAGAACAACTTGAAGAAATTGGCTTTTTGAGCGTCAATGCGTCACAAGAACATTGGAATCTTCGTAAGATGGCTGCGAGACGGTCATAGATAGTTCGTGGAAAACGTGTTTGGAGTATATCAGGGTTGCAGTCGCCGAGTGCGAAAATGAGAATTGGAACCATTCAGATGCGAAGCGGGTGTGGTCGCCCGCGGGGATGCGACGGGAGTCGAGTGATCCGAAGAGACCCCCCAGCCTGTAAAGGAGAAAATCAGGTGGGGTAGACGTATGTCGTCAACATTCCCTGGCAGATATTGTCCTTGTTTTCGGTCGACGACTTTCCGATACTGTGTTTGAACGATCGAAGGGCGGACCGTCGGGTCTTTGAAGAAATATTTGCAAGGTCGACGGCATTTTCACCTTTGGGCTCAACCGTAGAAACAGCGGGGGGAACGGTTGAACGTTGAACTTCTCAAATGATATTCGTTCGGATCGATCAGGATCAGCTGGATTGCGTGCTAAGGATCTTTATGACCGCGTTGCTCAGGAGACGAAGACGCAGCTTTGGAATACGCTCTTGAGAGGGAACCCAAGGAGGACGCTCCACCGAGTGCTGCAACAGAGAATGTTGAAGGATTTCTGTGATAAGTAATTACATTCATGAAATCAGCAGGAACGAACTCACATCGGAGTGAAAACATAGACAGTGTCTGACGTTAAGTGGTGACAGTGCCAGTGGTTTCTGCTTCAAGCATCCCTCAAATCATAATATCCGCAACGATCTGTCAAGCTGGGTTGGTAAGTTTGACAAACAGGAGAGCTCCTCGTGTCCCATATACGGACGATCGACCATGTCCTCGCCAGTGAGTTTCAAACTTGATCCAGATACAGAACGTATGACTTGGTATCTCGGAAGGGAGGCCTGGAAGTCCGCCATCCTCTTTCACCCGCCACAAAGCTTAGCCCCCAAAGTAAATACCTGGCCATCAGGGACCGTCTCGAATCTCCTTGCTCACACCTTTAAACACACTTGTCACAGAACACCCACCGGGCACCCCAACGCGTCCAAAGGCCTTTTCTCACACAACTCACCTACTGTGAAGAGACGGATGTAAGATTGGGACGAGGCGAAGGAGAGGTTAGCGAAGGGAGCTCTGGAAATTTATTGCCGTCTCGTTGAGGATTCTGCGGGCGGTTCTCTAGCAACCGAAACACAAGAAATTCTGCACTCCCAAAGCCATGGCCGTCATAGAATCCTCTTCGCCACAGGGCTCCCTGTCCCACCAGCCATATCCCCTCTCAGAATTCAAATGCCCTTCTCGGTACGTTCAATGATCTACGGCTCCTGGCACCTGTAGCTATGTTGCCTGATTGGTTTAAAGACGACGTGATTGGGAGAGCGGCAAGGGAAGTGGACGTGAAGGTGTTTCTGCCGTCTGTGAGGTGGGTACAGAGGTACGGCGCCAAAGTTGATGTGGGAGCAGATGGCCAGACCTTGGATTTCCTCACGGCTACCCAGCACCTCGCGCACATTCACAGCTACGTCAATTACCATCCTACTTTTTTGGCGAAGAGGGTCCTATGTATGGAAATGAAAGCTGGTAGAACAGACAGAAAGTTCAAATCTGTCCTACTTGTCCAGGACGAGAAGCTAAACTCTTGAAAGCGTAGTGGTCACAGAACTTCCACCTGTACAGTATTCGTTCAGTCAAAATCATCAATGCCCAATGGCCAAGGCGTCCGCTTCACTACCACTCCGAGTCAGAGCTACACCGTTCGCAAGGAAGACTTGAACGATAATCATGATATCGATGCGGACTCGGTATCACCAAAGGTGCCCAAATTACTGTTTACAACGATAGCTTGCTACGGAGCTAGATCGCGGTTGTTTTATCCTAGAAGGCCTCAGCAAGGAGAAAAAGGGAGTAATAGGATAGGATATCTGTCCAGAAATGTAAGTGTGACTGACGTGTAGAAAGACCAATGAGCTTACTGAGTATTCGTCTGTTAAACTGTTTCTCGCGCACCAGTTCTTCAGTAGTTGAGTGTATAGTCCCCGGTACAATCCGACCACATCAGCGCTTGTGACACGTATTCATCCCGACGAGATCGCGTCCACAAGCTTCCACGATAGATTCCCGTAGCTCTTCGATCCCAAACTGGGGCTTCATGAAAGTCGAGGTCAGAATGGGTGGTAAACACGTAGGAGCGGCCTCGAATATTTGCTTTCGCATCTTTGGTATCACTTGAGACACGAGCTCGGACGGGATAACGTCAGCTTTGGTGATGACTGCTTGTAGCGTGAACAATGATCCCGCGAATGCCAGGCATTGCGTGTTGAGAGACTGAAGCATGGCAGCGTCGGTGTCATTGATGCCGTGTTTCGCATTGAACAGAATGTAAACACGACGGAGTCTACGGCGTACGTGAGCTGGCTGCGAGAAACTGGTGGTTCGATGAAAAAAGACTCACTCTTTGCGGTGCTCGATGTAATTGGCGAAGAGATGGCCCCATTCTACTCGCCCCCTGGACCCATATCCTGGAGCATCAACCAAGATCAGTTTACCTGGCTCGGCACCCACGCGAAAAAAATTCAACGTCTGAGTCCGGCCCTTCAGGAAGTGTCACGTTCAGGTCAGACATATTGATACTGTACGAGCCGACTTACGGCTTTCTTGCTTGTGTTTAAAAGATTCGTACGACCGATTACAGCGTTGAACAACGTTGATTTGCCGACATTAGCACGGCCTACGTTAAAGATAAATCAGCAGATAAGAACGAGTTCTAGGGGCTAACCTGTCACAACGACCTTCAGAAACCAGATACTTTAGCTCTCTATACACGATAGCCCGTGCAACGTTGGGCATACCTCTGGCAACCCGTGCAAGGCAGGGATGGAATCGGGTGACCCAGCGGCCCTCAGGAATTCTGCTGATTGTGGATCAGAGAAAACGCTCAAGCTCGAACTGAAACGAGTGGTAAGGGACAACTTGAATTTGGTGGTGAACTTGAAAGCTGTATGTCGGAGGACATTGTTCAAGTTGCTCATCGACACTACCATCCGTTCGCCGTGACGCGTGACCGGCGGCCTGAACGGACTGTACAGTAATTCCTCAAAAAAATTAATTACATTCTAGTTTTCGAAAGCGTATACTGCAAGTGCAGACAGCTCATTTATCCACCGTGACTTTGCGCAAACTACAAAACAAGGAGGGAACTTAACCCAGCTCATTATATAGATTTTCCAACACTTTGATTCGTGCCCGCAGCCTTGCTCGTTCTTCATCGACAGCCTCTCGTGAAAATGTTGCATTCATTGCCCTATCCCTCCAACGACTCGACCTTGAACTCCCTAGGAACCTCCTATAAATTTGACCGACAGAGAAGATTTAAGAGCTTACCAGGTAAGCTCCTTGCAACACCCTCAGGCTGCTGCTTTTGCCGCCTGCCCGAAATTGAAATCCCACCCCAATAACATCCCTTGGCACCCTTGTGGCACTTCTTGCATTTGAGACCACTCGGAGCGATGGTGCAATGGGCTGGCTTGGTGAGCGACGCACACCGGTCACACTACAGGACTATTAATGATAATCAGCAGTAAAAATATTAATTAGGCTCACCATGCCCTCGTCCGGTCGCAAACTCGATTCCACCACCTCCACCCCTTCCTCTTCCACCTCTTCCTCCTCGTCCTCCGCCTCCTCCTCGCCCTCTTCCGCCTCCTCCTCCTCGCCCTCCTTTCGCTGATGAGCGACCCCTCCGGCCAAATTGCCTTGGGGCTCCATTTCCTGGGGCTGCAATGTGCTAGGACGCGCAGCTGTGACCCCCAAGATCAAGTTTTCCCGTTGGTTATGTTCGATGCTCCCGGCTGACTGTGGGGTCCTCGCTCGCGCTTTGCCTTTGTCTTGAGAGGTTTGATTTGGCTTCAAGGAGCCCACGCTAATTGACTTCTTCACATGTGGTGGCGGGGCGCCTATAAACTCAACGGGCACTGATACCAAATCGTTAGATGTACTCAGACGAAATGGAATGTGAACGACTCACCCTTTCGTTTTGGGACAGCGCCGTCGTCCTTATTGTCCTGCTCAACCCTCGGGCGGACGCCAGTTCTCGTAACGCCTTTCCAATAGCATGCTTGTTTGTCATCATAGCATTGTCGACATTTCGGCCAATCGTCCTCGATTTCACATCTTCGCGACACCTGGGATGAGGCACACCTGTCGCACTATAGTAACAAACTTTAGGGTTCGGAGTTTGACGGAGAAATGGAGGACGTACTTTGGCTTCGACCGGCCGTAAAACCGTCGACGACTCGGCTGCGCGTTTCGTCCCATGGGTTGGTGGCTCTTGTACGACGCTTCTTGTAGCATCTTTACCCAACTCGACCTGAGACTGGACTGGGGGTAGGTTGAATATAGCGGGAGCTATCTGCGAGGAAGAATCCAATGTCCGTAATGGCCTCGCTGCATTTGAAGGGGAGGGGGAAGAGGGAGGGTGATGGCTACTTGAGAGAATATTACTTTGGTGAGGCTTAGTGATAAGTCCCCCGGAGCCACCAGTAGCCAAATGCCACAGGATGATGTGAACGTGTTTCATAGAGACTATCTCCGGGAAGATGTCTGACACCGCGTCTGAAGAGTCCAAACAGACTGCAAATTGTGAGGGATCGGAGCCTTGTGCTTGAATCCGTTCTCTAAGGGTTCCTTCTGGTTTTATGAGCAATGGCTCATTGAGCTGTGAGGACGGTGTCAGCTGCAACCTTCTGCTGGCCTCTAGAATGTGTGCACCTTCCAAAGTACCAGAACGTTAGGGTCAACATCGCGAAGAACACTTAGTTTCCGCTCCTTTTGAATTAGTTTCTTCAACTGATTTATACTGGCGTTGACGGACGCGGCAACTTCGAATGTTGCAGACTCCCCGTCGATAAAAACGCGCAGCATACGAGCGTTGTGGTCAAACATGTCGGCAAGAGAATTCTGGGTAGAATTTCGGACACCCAAGGTTCCTTGGAACGTTGTCCCCATTTATTAGTCGAGATTTTTCCCTCGACACTGCGGTGAGGGGTGATATTGCGGGGACGAATTACAGAAACTTGAACTGTATATTCGTTCCTGCGATATTTTACTGTAAATAAATGAATTTAGCCAGCTCGATAAGACGTTTGTGGTCAACTTCCCATTGTCTCCGACTTCATACTCTCCCACAAGCTTCACAGCTGACAAATCTCAGGCGTCAAGTTCAAGTTGGGCTGGACTCGGATGACCGACTCTTCGACCGACGACGACGCTGCTTCCCAAACAACCGAGGACGACCCTCAAGTCCCAGAAAACCAGGAATCTGCGCCCATTCCTCCACCTCCGCCACCCGCTGTACCCCCAGCACCTACCAACCGCGAAAGACCAAATTACGAACTTCGACATACGTTACATGGACACTCAAAGTCAATATCGGCTGTGAAATTCAGTCCGGATGGAACCCTGCTAGCATCTTGTGGTCGGTTGTCTCGACTCATTCAGGCTGAATCACTTTCCCTAACGTACGTTCAGCTGCGGATACAGTGGTCAAAATATGGTCACCGTTTACTGGAGAACTAATTAGGAATCTGAACGGGCACACAAAGGGTCTTTCGGACATAGCGTGGTCCTCTGACAGCGTTTTTCTCGCTTCTGCGTCCGATGACACCACAATCCGGATATGGGATGTCGATTCTGTACGTCTACTTGATGTTGCAAGTAAAATTCATGGCTATCGAACTTATTGAGTCTGTGGTGCAAAAGGGACTAACGACCAAACACCTGAAGGGGCACAAAGACCTTGTCTTTTGTGTGAACTACAACTCGACGTCCAATCTCCTGGTTTCCGGGGGATGTGAAGGTGATGTTCGGATATGGAATGTTGCACGAGGTCTACTTTGTCAATTTCTTTACGTCGATTCTTAACCGACATCTGCACCATTTGTGTTGCAGGGCGATGCATGAAAACCTTGCACGCTCATCTAGATTTCGTCACTGCGGTGCACTTCAATAGAGACGGTACACTGATAGTATCCTGTTCTCTTGACGGGTTAATGTGCGCTATTTTCTCCCTCTTGTTATTATTATGCCTCACCTACCCAAGTCGGATATGGAATACAACCACTGGACAGTGTCTCAAAACACTCGCTGAAGGCGCAGATGCTATCTGGTAGGAACAATACTTCTTTCGCCTCTTTATCAATTCCCAACTCTCGGCCCGCAGCCAACATGTACAATTCTCCCCCAATTCAAAATACATCCTCTCAACTGCTCATGACAGCGCCATCCGCCTATGGGACTATCAGACATCACGCTGTCTAAAGACATACACCGGTCACCGCAACACCTTCTACTGCATCGCGGCCTGTTTCAGCGTCACGGGTGGGAAATGGATCGTCTCCGGCAGCGAAGATAACAAGGTATACTTGTGGGATCTCCAGAGTCGGGAAATCGTGCAGGTCCTGGAGGCTCATCAAAGTCAGTCTTTTGTACCGTGGCTCACAATTTGTTGTTGACATTGCGTTTTTGCCAGATATCGTTGTCGCTGTCGCTGTAAGCTATATATAGCGTGTTTTCAGTATACAGATTCTGATATCTGTGTTTATAGACACATCCATCGCAAAACATGATTGCGACAGGCTCCATGGACTCGGATCTGAGCATTCGAATATGGGCCGATCGAGCGGAAGAATAACACCCTGTATGTATACCCCCTCACTTGTATTGGTGCAACTGGCACAACTGTCGCTGTATTTATCAACCTGCTTTCCCGTCGTCGGCTAATGATGTATATTCCACGCTGAGGGTAGCCAAAGCACTAAAACTGAAAAGAGTCACGAACTACTGATACAACAGCTAACAAGCAATTTGATTGTATACAATTGCAAAATATCATTTGACTGGTTCAGCGTGTAACAAGTCTGGAACAAGGCCGTCAGATTAGTTGACACTATCAGTGAGTCGTCATCTCACCTTTTGCAACTTCTTGATCTGCGTCGGTTAAACCCGAATCATGAGCTTCCAGGAAGGCGTCGACCTATGATACACAGTAAGAAACGACACGCCACCGGCAATCAGACTACAAACCTCATCCAAAACCTGATCATCCCCGCCCTGGTCACTTTCGTCTTCGCTGTCATCATCGTCGTCTTTCGCGTCATCAATGGCAAACGGCGTCCGCTCCATGAGGGCAGCATTCACAGCTTTAACCATGGGCATCGCCGACATTGGCATTGATGTCTCAAGCGGAAGATCGAGTGTGTTGGAAGACGTATTGACAGTAAGGGTGGACATTGACGAGGGTGTCGCGATGAGGGTGCTGCTTTCTGTTCCAGACAGACTCGACTTGGACGCGGAGCGACGCACAGTCGGTGTCAGTAGAGACTCGCGTGCCTTTGGTTCCTCCAATTTGGTATACCGGCCGATTGATGGACGATGGATGACCTGCATCATAATCGTGAGAACCCCTAGCAAATTATCATGAGCCACACGAATGCCTACCTGGTGTCGTCCAATAGATTTCCCAAACTCGTCAGCAACTTTGTTGAAGATTTTGACGTTATTGTCGCTCGCAATAGTTGACCAAATGTCACCCAGCAGGCCAGCGTTCGGTACGGGAAGATCCATCTCCGGCACGCGTTCCAATCTGAATGATGCCGACAAGTCAGTCTCGAAAAATGATTCGAGTACCTCGTCAGCTAAAACGACCATCCGGAACCTGAAATAATGTGAGTGCGCCCTTTCCATGGTTATCAAGAGGGGGGGGGTGCATACGTTGCTAGATTCAAGTAAGGCTGGTTGGAGTCGATTGGTGGTGCAGGCTCTTCACCGTTTGTCTGGCCTTCGCTCTTTGCCTCAGGAAGCAGGGCGTCACCATATTCGAACGCATTCGTCATGAACCGGCTGACAGCTCCAAGGCAGGCGTCACCCACTTCATACCGGAAAATGAACTGGATGCGAACCATGAGAACCGGAACAGAAGGGATATCTGCAGCAGCTTACCAAGAAAGATTCGGATAGCGTAAGGACTTCGTCCTTGGTAAGGAACCCGTCCTTGTTTTTATCGTGCAAGTTGAAAAACCATTCAATGTTGTCCATTAAATCGTTGAACATGATGCCATCTAACCCAGACACCAAATCCTAGAAAAAACGTCCAAAGGAGTGTAAAGGTCCAATGATTGAGACGACTTGCCTGGAACGAGAGTGCTCCTCTGCACGAAGTATCCCAAAAGAAAAATAAACGATCAATAAATTCGTGTTCTGGAATTCCTCGGTCGACTCTCCGCTAAAAATCGACATTGCGATCAAGACTACACTAGGAAGCGTACAACGTCTAACTTGCCTGAATACCATTCATCACGATTTTCTCGTCCCGTGCCCATGTCGCAACCTCGCTCAAGAAATATTGGAATGTGCGAAGCCCGATTCTCGTCTCTGGTCGTTCCTCGTTGCCATCATTCGTAGAAAAGAGAGCCGGAGGAGGCGCGACCGCAGCGGGAGGCGGGATAGCGCACATGGCTTGATACAGCGCATCGTACACCAAACCAGCCTGTTCCTTGCTAAATCTACCGAGACTCTTCAGATTTCGAACGGCCGAGCGCCTGGCGAAAGATTCGATACTGTGGATAATCTCGCCCCTGAATTTTTTTCGCTCGGAGAGGATGGTCTCCTCCGTGATGACTGAGAATTCCCGGAAAGATACGAGAAGCAGCTCCTGGAAACGTGTTATCGCCCGGGCGCGTGGATCGGGGGACGCGGGATGCGCAGATTCTCCGAGGGACGCAAAATAATCCCGCATAAGGCTGTGAGAGATATATACGTGGGTTGCGAATTCGAAAAGGGTGATTCAGGCGTACTTGAGGAAACCTCCATCATCTTGTATCTCCAAGAGTTTTTCACCGTTGATTTTCAGAATTGCTACAGGAGATGATTTAGAATCCATCAATAACCCTGTATTCTCCTGGACTGACCGAGCCTAGAAAAACTCAGTCAATTGAACATAGTTCAACTGCAATTGATCACTCACCCCACTTGGAAAAGAACCTTGGGGCCCATGCAGAAAAAGCAATCCACTATCCGGAAGGCAAATACCATGGGAAGACTGTTGATGAATCTAAGATTTACATGTCGGTTACCGTCATGGGTTCACGTCAGGAGAGGTACTCACAAACTCAAGAACCAAGGTAGTGACGCCACGGAAAGCTGCACGTCGACAACCTGGAAGTGATCATGAATCATGGGCAAACACCGCTGTACCAAGGATTCGAAGACACGTTGGTCAAGTAGGGTCCCGTGCATGGAAGGGCTATTCTACAGTTAACGGCCAGTCTTACGGGATAGATTCACGTGACGGACCTATAGTACCCAGGTAAAAGGCGGTCGCAGAGGACTTCCAAAAGCCAAAATGCTTGCTCTTCTGACATATAGCTGCGAAAATGGTCAACAACGGTGGAAGCTCCATTCAGATTGTTCCCTCACATTAGTATAGCAGCTGCAAGGATGTTCATTGCCTGGAAACGTCAGTTGGTTCAGAACATTATCTCAGTGAATACGTCGAACAACGCACTTGACAGTAGCCCAGTTCCGGATTCTTGAACGAGTATGCCTGCAATACTCTGCGGAGAGCACTAATACCGTCCTCAGATTGATATCCAGCATACTCTGGGAGACTCCGATGCAAGTCCTTCTCGATATCTTCAGTACTGGTACTCGTTCTGCCTTTGTTCTCTGCCAAAAGGCGATCATAGTAGCCTGGGTTGGCGAATCGCAGATAAATGGAACCAGACAGAGTTTCCCACATTTCTCCCCGTAGACGATTGGGCAGGCCAACTTGAACGAGCCGTGTACATTGCGGATAACGAAGAAGTGTCAGGTTACGACCGTGTGCTACAAGAACGTCAACTGATTACTTGAAAACAACGTTTGTTGCCGCCCTTACTTCGAAAGTAAGCAGTCCATAGCTTGATCTTTGATGCTTCTCGTAATCTGAGGGTCTAAGTCGTGGTAAATAGTGTTCAACCAATGTCACTCACTTCTTGGGATCACCAGGAAACCTGAAACGAAGCCCTAGTCCTCCGAGATAAGTCGTCGCGGGAGGGGAGGAACCATCCTTCTCCTCCAATATTAGACTACCATCTTCGCGCTCGTTGTCGCCGACCGAAGACGACGCGGGGACAAGAGCCTCAGAATAGCAGGTCTTGACGAACGGTTTCACCACCTTCATCTGACCACGTTGCAATTCAATCTTCAACGCATCGCGCAGGAGCGAGCAGAACAAGTCTGCCGTCGGTCGAAGGGACGTCAGCTGCACAATCTGCAATGTGAATTCAGTTTATGTTGTTATGCCCTGGTCATCAAGGCAGTAGTACGAACAATTTTGGAGCCATGCCATGTCGATAGACTTAGTGCATAGATGCCCGCACGTGCGTTCAGCCTTTCCACTCTCCGAATGGTGGACAATGGAATGGTGAACCGAACCGACTTTCGGTCCAGAGACGAGAAAGCGATGTACGGAGCCATGATATATAGCTTCCCTGCCTAACGTTTGTGCACGTTCCTCAATAACGCAATTCATGAGCGCAATCCATCTCAAGCGCGACTCACGTACGAATCTTCCTCTTCTTGCTCCGCGAGACTCAGGACCGCGTTTATTTCCATCTTCTCGCTGTCTTCATGGGACGACTTCAGAGTGCCATCTAATGAACCAACGGAAGGCAGAGAGAAGAAGATCTGGGTCAGCTGGTCTTTGGACGGTTCCTTGAAATTGCGAAGTTGGGTTGAGATCAACGACATGATGGCAACCCAAGGTCAGCAAGGACCCAGCTAGTAATGGTTATAAAGATATCAGTAAGTAAGTCCTGGTGCTGTTCCTACGGGCAGTGAGACCCTGGGAAGATATCAGTCACATATGTCACACAATATATTATACGTGACACTGTGACACAAATACATCTACTATACATCTCCGTTGATATCTATACTATGCGGTGGGTAAATGAGGGTAAGTAAGTGCTGGTACGACGTCAGTTGGTGTATAATAATGAATATCCCAATAAGTAATAAGTAAGCATCCAAGCGCGCAAGTGCCGTGTCGTGTCGTGAGGTCATGTCGCCCGAGCCTTCAAAAACAGAGAGCGAGCCTTCTCCATCGACGCTCGCAGCTCAGGACTCTCCCAGGCTCCCTCGTCTTCACGGAAACTGGAGTGGGAATCGATAGACACGCCTCTCGTCGTCCGTGGCGGTGTGATAGGGATGCCAGCCGAGTACGACGACGGCTGGGAGTGGGAGAACCCGATCATGCGCGGAGAGGATGTGGTGGGCGGGGACGGGTACGAAGGGGGCGTTGGCACGCCGATGTTGCGTGGTCTCTTCGCTCGGCGGAGAGAACCAGATCGGGATATCACAGTCGAAGGCGCTTCTTCTTCCCAAGCGCCCATCCCATCATCGACTTCGTCTTCTCGTGCATCAGACATGACGACTACTTCCCGACCAAGAGCTTTCTTCCCTTCTTGGATCAGCATGGTTAGTTTGTCTCCTATCCAGTCCATCTACATATTATGAGATAATCGATCTGGGGATGTAGGTTCTGGCACACGCACCTGATCCTCGACGGGAATCTCCTCTTCGTGGTGGTGACATTGAAAGTCGAACTCGGGTTGGGGGGCGGATAAAAGGGCGGCGTGGGTGCTAGTGCATGGCGGAGGTGAGTATGCATGTGCACGGATGCGGGGTCGGCGGTGAGTATTGAGGCGTTTGGCTGAACTAGGAGTGTGGGGTTGTCGAGTTTTGCGGCTGCGGGGGGTTGGCGGTGGTGGTTGTATGGTTTGCTGTTGTGGCTGTAGACCCTGATGAGGAACGGAAGGCAAGGGGTAAAGGATGTCCTACGTACCTGTTGTGGTATGAGTTCCGGCGTCCACTCGCCTTGGTGGTATGGTGGTGGTGGTGGTGAGAGTTGTTCAGTTTCCTTGCCTCGGTTTCTCCACCTGCCCACAAACCCAAGTGAGTACTACAGAAAATCCACCAACAGAAACACACGCACAGACGGTAGACAGTCAGACCAACTGCCGTACCAACGAGAGCAGCATTCAACGCCGCTGAAACGACCGAACCGGCGAGCGTACGGCGGCGCTTGGCTGGAGGAAGTTCTACATGGAGGAAAAGAAGGAGACGCGTTGACATCAAGTCAGGAAAGAATGTATAGCATGTGAATAAGGAGACGAAAGCCAGAAAACTGAGGTATATATACGCCATCAAAGGGCACACCCCTGTCGCATGCCATCAGACGTAATCGAGGAGGCCTCGAGCAGACAACGATCGAAGAGGGGCTGTAAACTTACCTGCAATCATCGCTTCAGTCGCGTGTTGTGACTCATCTTTGTTCGACACCATATGCCACTTTGCAGATGGAGGAGCGAGATAGCCACTAGCGGTAGACGTGAAAGTTGAGGTAGATCCACTTGCTTCAGGGATTGACGGAACCCATCGTCGCTTCCTTGATAAAGGCGCAGCTGGATGCAAGGAAGGGGTGGGAGAAGGTCTTCGGAGGGACTGCCTCCCGGCAACGTTCCTGGATCTGTCATTGATATGGTCAACCGGGGATTTTGAAGTCGATGGTCCCGATAACGATTGTCTCGCGAATGGATTGGAGAGTCCGGGGACTGATAGCTTAAAGGTGAATGGAAAAGGCATCGAGACTCGTGGTGGACGTTGAGAGCAACGAGCAAAGCGCGCTGCAGAACAACGCCTCGCGCTCAAGCCCTGATCGTGGGAGCAACATAATACACGTGCCCTCAGCACATCTATTTATTTATCGACCCGGAGTCTATGATGCTGATCTACATGTATAAATGTAGGCCCGAGTTTAAACACAAGGGGTCAAAGTTCAAGGATCCTTGTCCATGACGGTGCCCGAAAACCTGCTTCGTGCACGGATAGCCGGCCCGTAGAAGTAAAGGACCTGATCATGAACCGAGGACAATTAGGTGAGCCATCTCGGCGTTTGAAAGCTCTTACGAAGGGAATTGGTAACATTAAGCAAGCGACGCTTGCAAAGAGCGTGCCAGCCCACTTGTATGTCAGCGCTGCAAACATTTGTTGAGTAAAGAGGGGGAATGCCATGGCCATGAGATTGCCTGCCGTCAACAAGGAGATTTAGACATTCGCTAATAGATTTGTTAAGTCGGTTGTTCGACTCACGAAAGAAGCTTTGACCGGCTAGAGCGGAGGAAGCGAAGATACCGTAGCTGGATCACCTGGATCAGCCAAGACAATAAACATCTACTCGAGAAATCCACAAACCAATCGGCCAGGTACGAGAATACCGCGAGGTAGATCGTGAAAGTCGCCCACATAAAAATCTATCCATTAAAGATTTGGCTGGATTAAAGTAGGATGGTGATGGAGACGCTTACGGTGATTCCAATTATGAGGCCCATCCAATGTACGTGCGTGAATGACGACCAAGCGTATATGAAAATTCCAATGGGGAGAACAACAGCTGCAGCACATGCACCATACAGTCGAGCCTCTGGTCCCCTCTTGGGGAAGTGTCTCCTGAGGAGTAAAGTCAGATGAACCGAACACAATTGAACCGTAATGAGCGTACTGGTACAATTTTTCTTGATAAAGATTCGTCAAGAATCCCAACGCGGTCCCGATGCTGAACGGCGGGATGAGGCGAGGCCGATGATCGGAATAAAATTTTCTTACACCATGGAAAGAAACGAGGTACCGATCTCTCCGTTGTTAAAGTTATGGAGAGTTCTGAAAACTGGACCGATAGATCTGCAGAGCATCTCTGATTAACGCAAATTGCTGATCTGTGCGTCTGATACGCACTCAATCATGGAGAATACAGTTCCCCAGGCAAAGCCTATCCAAAGCTATATATAGAAAAGGTGAGGTTGCGGCCGTGACACAAATACATGAATACGAACACTGAAGCTTAAAACGGTCGGCTCAGTGACTAATAAATCTAGAGAAGAACTCAATGATGCTTCGGAAAAGGCGAATATAAAACGGACGCACAAATTGGCCGTGTGCATGAAATATAAATCAGCTCCCGCAGACTTGTGCGCTCATTTTCTATCCGTGCGCGATACCGGCTGTCGCCTGTGTCTTTGCGTACTTTCTTCGCTATTCGTGTGAGTAAATTTGAAGTTCGTGTCTCCTTCATTATAATGATGATGATGACAAGGTATCCCCCGCATAGGCTGTGAGAATCAGAAGTTGCGATGGGGTTCACGGAAAGAAGGGGGTAGACATACATCATAGGGATCCAGTGGATCCATCGCCACCCAAGGTGTGGATTCATCTGGATCCACCCGCTTGCTACAGGTCCCAGCCCAACCCCGCCCATTGCAGCCGCAGAATAAAGCGCCATTGGCAAGCCTCGTCTGACTGAGATTCAACAACGATATAGCAGGGAATACATGTAAATGATCCTACTCATGAGGTTTCCAGATGTCGGCAACGGTGCCTCCTACCAATACTGCTCCCGTGGAACCAAACGCGCCCCCCAACAGCCGCGCGACGATCACGGTTTGGATGTTCTGTGATCTTGATGGGATTTCACGTTTCATCGGGCGTTCGAGTAATGCATTCGGCGTACTCACAATGCGATCGCCATAAACGAGAGAAGAAATCCGATTAAAGACCCGATGTACAAAGGTCGTCTTCCGAATTCTTCACTGAAGGAAGCAGTGAAAAGGGGCACGACAGCAAAGCCAAGAGCATAGACACTGAGTCCGATGGTTGCTTGAAATTCCGTACAATTCAGATCGGGAATCATAGAGGGAACTCCCATATTATAGGAAGACCCAGCGCTCGCTGTTTAAATAACAGTGAAGATCAGAATCGGAGCACCTGAATTTGAGACGGTAGCTTACATGACAAGACGGTAAAAGTAGATGCTGTGATGGTGATTGTCCATTTTTGGGCCCAAGAGAAGTTGATTGGATTTCTCTTGTCGTCTGTTTCGAAATCAACCTGTTCTAGATGAGAAGTCGAAGACCGAAACGACTTGGGCTGGACGCACCCAAAATGTCTCTTTTGAGTGAATGCTGGCTTTTTCCAGTTCCTGCTCATGGTCAAGTTCGCTGAGCTCCTGTGATCCTACATCAAGCTCTTTACCATCGCGGCTCAACGGGTCTATGGTTTGGTCGAGCCTTTCGACATCATTTATGGTGCTGGAACTGTGGTGAACATGGGCCGCCATTAGATGTCATGAAATCGGTACAGAGGGGCTTAATAGGTGTATTTAGGCTTACCTCGGCTATAGTCGTGAATGATCACCCGGGCAAGACGTGGTTATCCTTGATCCATGCCAGTCGGCATTTCAAACCCAGGCAAAATTAAACATATGACAAACCCAGCATGCCCGTGCAGCACTGGCATATGATCATCGTTAGCTCGCATGCCGTCAAGGTCTGTCAATTCCTGCAGTTGGGAGGGCATCGACTCCCCTTAATCAAGGTGGCAGCGGTTCAAGTTTGATTGATTCGGGCGGTGCCGCATGATTGCGTTTTGGCAACGCGTCTACGGAATATCAATTGCGCGGTCGCCATACAGGGGTAACATAAGTTCTTGATCGAGTTGCGGGTCAGCGGATAACGGATAACGTACTGAGCCTGATTTCGGGCATGTTGCTCACGACTCTCATGCTAGGCTGAGAGATTTTTACCTGAAGAAAGTTCCGTTCGATAAGAACTTTCTAATTCAATAAATCCCTTGCCGACTAACAAGCAAAATTATTATTATTATTATTTATTTCATTGTTTATCGACAGCTTTAGACACAAACAACGCCAGCCTTCAGAGTCTGCCACAAAAAATGCTGCGTTTGAAATTTCGACCAATACGAACTTGTCGAAATACCGTAAATTATAGCACGTCTTGCGAAAATGGTACCCCACACCGTCTTCGTGCACTGCTACGCCAGACTGCACAGCCAGTTGCCGTCGTCACGTCCTTCATGCCACCAGGGTACGACCTCAAATATCACGGCGCAACGCTCTCGTCGTTCACTTCAATCGCCATGGACCCTTACCCGCTTATTACTTTCGCCCTTCGTACCCCTTCACGCATGGCTACCTCTCTAAAATCACATCAACCATCCCACATCGTCATAAACATATTATCCGCCGCACAAGCGCCCACGGCCCTGGCATTCTCGCGTCCGGACCTGCATCCGGACCCATTCTCAGCTATCCCATTCTCAGTGAGCGCAGAGGGGTTGCCTGTATTGGACGGGTCCCTGGGTGCCTTATCCTGTGAAATGCTGCCCACTTCCTTACCCCTACACGACTTGGAATTCCTGGAAAAGCCAAGTGGGAAGATTGAGGACAAGGGCGAGGGCGATCGTGTGGTGTCTGAGCTGTTCATCGCGCGGGTCACGCGTGTAGAGGACTTGGCTCCTACCGAAGGAGAAGACGAGGGCTTGCGGACGTTGCCTCTGCTGTATCATCGACGCGGTTTCACAAGCTGTGTTGTACCCGATTTCTCAGAATTTGAATCATGAGATAGTCGGTGCATCGATAGATTGTTTGCAAACGGGCCAGAGGTTCTACTACTTCGCGCAACGACGGAGGGGATAAGGTGAGCACACGTAATGTCAACGACTCGGAGGTCCCTGGTCCTTGTATTATCCATGTTCTCACTGGCATCCTCGAGGCCTCCCTTCCGCGCATCTTGAGATTGACTGATATGAGTTGAAAGTGTTATAATTACTATAGTAAATATTTGGTTTTGAGTCTCCGTTCGAAAGCGTGTCCTGTCATTGACGCGTCTTGCACGTCCTTCACATCATGGCCGACCGTTCTCGACGCGACACAAAGCAGAAGGACAAACTTGCGGAATACAAACAAGCCCGTGAAGGTGGAAAACGTTCATGGAAGGTCAGTTTTTATCCACAGCGCATCGTTCTCACTACCCTGACTATTTCGTATGGTAGGAAGAAGCGGATATCGACTTGTACGACGAAGTCACGGAAACTCAGTACAAGAGTATCGTCAGAGGAAGACTGCAGCAGGATGATTTCGTCATAGACGATGGTGTCGGCGGGTATATGGATAACGGCATGGACGATTGGACGGGAGGAGACGAGTACGAATCGGACGATGTCAAACTTGACAAAAAGACGAAATGTACGTCCAGCATGCATATTTATCTCTTATTGGAAACACCTTCATGGCCGGTTGTAGCTAAGAAGAAAGGCGGCGACGATACCGGCAAAGGCAAAGGGAAGCCCAAGGCTCCACCACCTCCCTCCGTCATGCCTTCGATCAGTGCTTACAGGCCGGTCGTTTCCGCGGAACAGGAAGCCGATTTCATGTCCTCCATCCTGGGCACCATGGACACAATTCCAATCCCCTCAGTGGTCCCCCGAAAAACACGAAAACGCAAGCCATCGCCCGAATACGAACCTCAGTCTTCCTCTCCCGTCCCCCAAGCGTCAACTTCATACCGACGGAAGTCGACCCCATTTGGGTACACAGATCCCTCATCTGACGGGCTGTTAGATGGCGCTGGGCCTCCGTCAAGTGATGATATTCTGATGAGCCCGCAGAAGAAGGCGAGAGTCAATGGTGACGGGATGACCCCTGCTATAACAAAGATGGCTCATATGGGTGTGCATAGCGGGTCGGAGGACTACGATACGTCTTTCGACACCTCGTTCGATGATATCGACATGGATGCCTTCATGGATGTCGACGACGACGACGTTCCTGTGAAGAAAGAGGAACTCGCCACTCCTGTGAGGAAGAAAGTATCCGACATTCCTGTAAAGAAGACAGAACCCGAAGTGCCTTCCTGGCTCTCCGTCTACGACTCCCTTTCGATCGCAACGGACGATTCTCTTGGCCCTCTCACCGGCTCGACACCAACCGTCAACTCTAGTAAAATATCTGCCCTTGAGCCAGACGGTTCCCTTCGTTTTTATTGGCTCGATTATCTAGAACACGACGGAAAAGTCTACTTCATCGGCAAACTGAAAGACAAAACCTCGGGCGTCTGGGTGTCATGTTGCGTCACCGTCGAAGGGTTACAGCGAAACCTCTTCGTTCTTCCCCGCGAGAGGCGCGTAGAGCAGGACGACGACGACCAACTGTGCGACACTGATGTCATTCCCGAGATGAAGGACGTGTATGATGATTTCGATAGGATACGGCGAAAGGTGGGTATCAAGGCGTGGAAGGCCAAGTTCGTCAAGAGAAAATACGCGTTCGGTGAGACCGATGTGCCCCGGGACGAGACCCAGTGGTTGAAAGTGGTATACGGGTTTGACGGTGAATCATCTTTATTCCTTCGACGACGCTTCACACCCTGACCCCACTTGCTGATAGAACCTCAAATACCGATCAACGCCTCTAGCCCAAACATTGCTCGCATTTTTGGCACGGTCACGAGCGCTTTCGAACTTCTAGTGATCAAACGGAAAATCATGGGGCCATGTTGGCTGCAGATCAAGAACCCGCAAATCGACAACAAGGGAGTCAGTATCCTTTTGCTTTCGATTCCGCCCCTCACTTAAGAGCACTTATGCAGGTGTCTTGGTGCAAACTAGAGGCAACAGTCTCCGACCCCAAAGGTATTAATCCTTTCTCCGAAATGGACGCAGAGGCGCCGAAAGACATACCTCCACTCACGATCATGAGTCTGAGTGTGCGCACGATCGTGAACCACAAGGAGAATAAACGTGAGGTTGTATGTACCACGGCCCGCATATGGCACGACAGTGTGTTATTCCTTTCATTCCGACCGTGCACGTATTAACACATAACACATTTTCTTAGTTCAGATAGATGACTCGACACCTCCGGAAAAGTTGCCGTGCAATGTACATACGTTCGTAAGGCCACTGGACCGCTTTCCTCCGAAGTTTGAGATGGCTGCAAAAGCAAGTCCGAAGGGATACATTTCTCCTATGAAGAATGAACGCATGCTCTTGAACAGCTTACTAGGTGTGTGCTCAGATTTACAAGCATGCGGAACCTACTAACTTCCCTATTTCTGCAGTAACGATTCATAAAGCTGATCCCGACGTCATCGTCGGCCACGAATTCCTAGGCGTGTCGTTGGACGTCCTCCTTCATCGCATGCACGATCTCAAAGCCGATCATTGGTCCAGAATCGGCCGGTTCAGAAGGTCGAAATGGCCTAACATTGGAAAGCAGGGGTCGAACTTGAAGTTCCTCAACGGCAGAATGCTTTGCGATATTTCTAGTGATGGCGCCAAGGTGCGTGGATTGTCTCAGTACGTCGCAGCGTGACATGACATGCCTTTAGGACATGATCTCGTCGACGACTTGGTCATTGACGGAGATGTGTAAAACCCATTTGAAGAGCGACCGACAGGACATCGACCCGGATGATACAGCGAGTTATCTGGACGGGAGCGTGAGCTCGCCGGATCGGTTACTGACGTTTGTTCGCCATTGTGAATTGGACGCCCATTATCAGATGGCGATTGCTGCTAGGGTGCAAATGTTGCCGCTGACGAAACAGTTGACAAACCTGGCTGGAAACTCATGGTAAGCTCACCATGCCGTAGAACGGGAGCTGGGTAATCATATTGTCTGTAGGAACAAAACCCTCAACGGTGGTCGCGCTGAACGCAACGAATATATCTTGCTGCACGAGTTTCACCGTCTCAAGTATATTTGCCCAGATAAAACGTTCGGCAAGAAGGTTGCTCCCGTCGCTGTTGTCAAGGTGGAGCAGAACGATGAGCCGGACGCTTCAAAGCCGACGAAACCGAAGAGGGACAAGTACAAGGGCGGTTTGGTCTTTGAGCCAAAGCGGGGTCTGTGGGATAAGTTCATTCTGGTCATGGATTTCAATTCGTTGTATCCGAGTATCATCCAGGAGTACAACATTGACTTTACGACGGTGGACAAGGTCGAGGATGAGGTACGCACATGTTGCATTATTATTCTCAATATTAGCATTTAAACATGCATGTGTGTAGGATGGAATTCCTGAACCGCCTTCATCCGACGTACAGCAAGGAGTATTGCCTCGTCTTATTGCAACGCTCGTCAATCGTCGTCGCCAGGTCAAGGCGCTAATGAAAGACAAAACGACTTCGCATGCAAAGCTTCTCCAGGTACATAGAATTCATCCGTGTTTGTCCTCATCTGAAGTTGACGGTTCCACACCAGTATGATATCAAGCAGCAGGCCTTGAAGCTCACAGCAAATAGTATGTATGGCTGTCTTGGGTTCGAGTATTCACGTTTCTACGCCCGACCACTTGCGGCTCTTACGACGTTCAAGGGCCGTGAAATTCTAACGCATACCAAGGAGTTGGCGGAAAGCTTGAACCTTGATGTGAGGGCGTCACTTTATTACGCAGAATCAGACTGAGCCTAATATTTTAATAGGTTGTGTACGGAGATACTGATTCTGTCTTCGTCAACTCCAATGTAACGGAGCTATCCGAAGCTCTCAAAATATCGACCGAATTCAAGAAGGCTGTCAACGATCGGTACAAGCTACTCGAGATCGACTTGGATGGTGTTTTCCAGCGGCTCTTGCTTCTACAGAAGAAGAAGTATGCAGCCATCAAGGTGGAAGATGGGACGAGGACTTCGACAGAGATCAAGGGATTGGACATGAAACGAAGAGAATACTGTGCATTGTCGAAAAATGTCTCTCAGTAAGTTTTCGACTTTGTCCTTGTGCTGCGCTTCAAAATTGATTGCGTTTAGGTACGTGCTGGACCAGATTTTATCTGGGGAAGCTACGGAAGTAGTTGTCGAAAACATCCATGAATACCTAACATCCATAGGCGAAAACGTTCGGGATGGGAAAGTCAAATTGGATGATTTCATTGTATTTAAGGTTGCAGTCTCTCCGTCCTTAGATTGAATGAAGCTGACGGTACTACACAGCGACTAGGCAAGAACCCCGAGGATTACCCTGATGTGAAAAGCCAGCCGCATGTACAAGTTGCCTTAAGAATGAAGTCCAAAGGCGGCAATGCACGAGTTGGCGATGTAATTCCGTACGTGTTCTGCCTGAGCGAGGGAGAAGAAACTGCGAAGACAGCGCAAGCTGATCGGGCGAAACATCCGGATGAGGTTCGCAAAGCCGGCGCTGACCTGAAAATAGGTAAGACGATTAGTTCTGTACAGGACAGTTTGACGAGGATCCTTGTGCTAGATTATGAGCATTATCTGTCGCAACAAGTGCTTCCGCCTATCGAGCGGTTATGTGAACCCATCGAAGGAACTGAACGGGCACGGTTAGCTGAATGTCTCGGTGAGTCTTGGAGTCATGCCGCCGCGTGCCCATTTGGTTGACAATCCCTTCAGGCCTAGATCCAGGACGGTATCGCAGCTATACGTCCAAAGAGGCGGAAGAGCGATCCTTTTCTACTCTCGATTCCCAGATTTCAGACACGGAGCGGTTCAAAGATGCAGATCCATTCCTCGTCCAATGCCGTCATTGTCGAGGCCAACTGCCCTTTGCGCCTATCAGTGATCGAGAAGTAAGTTTTATCTTTGTTCTTTTCCAGAGAGACCGGACTGAGGTCATTACTTAGTCCTCAATTCTGCTGCCGTCGGGCCCAACATGCCCCGCGTGCGAACAGTCCTTGGGTACAGCTAGCCTGCAGGTGCAATTGGAGACCCAGACCAGGCGCTACATCGCGAAGTACTATGAGGGTTGGATAGTTTGCGATGACCCAACTTGCGGGCAGCGCACACGGATGATGGGTGTCTATGGCCGTAGATGCTTGCGACAGGGATGTCGGGGAACCGTGGCCTTTGAGGTAAGTACTTCGTATATTGGACCTGAAGTATATATTGAAATATTCCATTAACCAGTATTCGGATTCCCAATTATACGATCAACTCCGATTTTATTCTTGCTTATTCGATGCTGTGAAGGCTGTGAAGGCTGCACAGGGCACAACCAAGTATGGTGAGTCGTGCAGTTTACTGTTATCGCAACATAAGCGTCTCAAATTCATAATACATAGATGAGGTCGTGGGTGTGACACGCTTGAATGCTGTTTTCCTGCAAACCATGACCGACACTGTTGAAAAATACCTAGATCAATGCGGCCGGAGATGGGTTGACCTCGGTTCAATCTTCTCGTTTATGAAGGTATAAATTTGTAGATCTGTGTTTGGATAACTGTCGATATGCTCTGTTGTAAAGTTGCATTCAAGTCAGATTGATGACATGATTCTGGAATGGACCGGTTACACTAATGTACATCTGTCCTCAATACTCGTACAAGGCATGGCTTCTCTTCACTCTTCACTCAGGCTGTGCCAACGAGCTCGTCGGCCTCAATGGCAAGCCACTCTCCTGATACACTGCGTCGATCGACATCATCTGCCTCACGCTCTCCTCATTGGTGACCCAATGCGCCGGCTCTCTCCCCTTCAATTTGTCCACGAACGCCTCGAGCTGATACCTGTACGTCGACCAATACACCTTGCCCCTGTCGCCCCACTTGGGCCCCCCGGCGTAATGTTCCTCGTAAGTCGTACGCCCACTCGCCTTGTCGGTGATGGAAATGTAGTGGTAGATATGCGGCATCATCGCGTTGTATAAACGGATGGTATGCGTGTCAGTCTCGATTTGGATGGACGGGAGTTCCCACACGCGCGGGATGATGCCCATGAACCAAGATCGCTGCATATCAGTGTATATTTCGCTGTGGACGTCGTACCCCTCGTGCGTCTTGAAAATGAGCGAGGCATTCATGGCGCTGTCGACGCGGGGATCATGGGTTGCCGTGCGGGCCTTGGCAGAAATCACTTCTTCGGGTGGACCCGCGTCGAGGGCGAAACGCGTGAACGAAAGCACGTACGTCATGTCCATGAGACTCCCGCCCGCGAGGTCAAATTGCCACCGAATGTCACCGGCTGGGATTGCGGGGGTAGCCGTCATCCACGCACTGGTGCGCAGCATCTGTCCGTAATTCCCGCTGTGCAGGATCTGCCTGAAGACATGTGCGGCGGGGTGAAATTGCCAGTGGAATGCCTCCATGAGGACTTTGTCTGTCGCCTGTGCTTTATCAGCGAGTATGCGCGCTTCGTCGGCGTTGGCGGTGAACGGTTTCTCGAGCAGGACGTGTTTGCCCGCCTCGAGAGCTTTGTAGGCCCATTCGAAGTGGAGGCCGTTGGGGGTAGAGATGTAGACGAAGTGGATGTCTGGGTCGGCGAGGAGTGCTTCATAGGAGTCGTAAGATTTTTTGAAGTTGTATTTGCGGGCCTGTGATTTGGCGGTTTGGGCGTTACGAGAGGCGATTGCGTAGAGGACGACGTCGGGATGGGTTTCGGTGGGGTGTATAACTGTGCAACAGGGAGCGTTTATTGGAGATTTATGCTGGTAATAGTATGGACTGACCTGCAGCAGCATTTATCTGCGCAGAGGAAAGGACACCGAGGTTCAACGCAGCGTCGGCCTTCTTTGGATCCGGAATGGCATATCGCCAAGAGTGGATGTATTGGTGGACGAAGGTCGCTGCTTGGAGTAAGAGAGCCATGACGGTCAGTTGCGCGGTGACATTTTGACTGACACAGGGGAAACCATTTTAGGCTTGAGCAAGTTTCAATATTTGAGACACTACGTATCAGCCAGGAGATACAAGAACACCCTGGATAAGCGTCCGATGAGACGAGGACCCTGCCATGGCGGCCGATCCTTTCATGGGAAATGCTCCCGAGCATGAGTCGAAAACGCAACTTGAAAGCCAGGAGGGGGGGCTAAATGTCCTGGCTTGGTAAGTGAGTGTATGGATCACCCATCATACCACCGTGAGTATGGGTTGTGAATAATTGGGTTGAGGGACAAACGCACAGCTGGTAAGATTGTCTATAGCCAAATACAATCTAAGCTAGTAAGGGGTGAGTCTTTTGCTCGGGCGGGCACGGCCAGTACGAGCACGGTAAATAGTAGCAGTGCGATATTCAGCGCCTATGTAGGAAGTACGAAGTTGATGAAGACGAGCTTTACGTTCTACTTCACTTAAGGGAGGTTGACCATCAATAATACGATTACGAGCCTCAGCAAGGGCAGCCCGATTACGAACGACATTATCGCTGCCAACCGGAATCTTCAATTCAGGTGCACTGTCGATGCTCCGACCGACAATTTCGGTGTTTGGAATAGGAGGGCTCCCGTGATGAGCGGATGGCACATGCGCAAGGCGTCCACGGCCACTGCTGAGGCGCATCGAAATCTCTCGTGCATCAAGCCTTGAGAGTGTGTGTGAGCACGCATACATAGAATGATCCCATAAGGAATATCTTGCCGTGCGACGGGGGCTGCCAGTGTAGGACCAACACTGAAGGCAATAGCGGCCCAGATGACAGCGAAAGCATGGACCATTACAAAAGTTGGTGGAAATGGATATGAGGCTGAAAGATGTATAAGTTGTGGAAGGATTGTGTCGAAGGTTGCAGTAGACTTGCGAGGATGAGAGCGCTGCTTAAAGAACCAAAAATCAGATTCAGTATGCTTTATACATTCGATGCGGCGCCTGGACGTCGTCAAGCAGAGAGCGCGAAGAAAGTGGGTGCTTCTCCCATCATCGCCAGGATACCGATTTTTCTTACCGACTGCGCGAAGAAACTGAATAACCTCGTTCACCATCGTCAGGACACGGGTTTTCTATTCAGACTTCGACTTCGACTTTGATGGCGCCTAGCAGTATCCTAGGTATCAGGACCTTAACATAATGATGCTTGCCAGATAACAAAGATCAACTTATCGGATCCGAAGAGGCAATGAATTAACGTACTCTTCCTGAGCACCTAGGAACTTTAACATTTTCCTCGAGCAAAGAAATCAACTTTGGAGGGTGAGTCCTCGAGACACGACCACCGAGTGATATTTTTCATATCCAGTCTCCGTGGGGGTGATCAAGTGCAAGAGGGAAATATAGGATTAACCCCGGCCTCGAGTTTCACCGAACCGTGACTATAGCATCCGCACAAGATCTAGCTTTGCCTGTCAATGTTGGACCTAAGGGAATTACCCGAATCTATACCTTGGTGTCGCCAGTTAATTCAAGTTGATATCGGTGTCTGTTGACGGACAAGTCGTAAGGGGCCGCAGATAAACAGTGGCAAACATCCTCCTGGGGACTTGACTCGGATATAGGTGACTGGGTGCCATAGGGGCTCAGACAAGAAAGATCCCCGGAAAAAGGCATTACATTGCCAGTTATGCCTACGTCGACCGTAGAGTTCCCCTCAGAGGAATCAGTTCGACCTATAGTTCACGCTCGTCTACCGCACCTGCCGTTTCGTCGGATATCTCTGCCTACGACATCTTCTCTAATGAACAGACAATCCGTCGTCAGCGTAGCTTCGTTTGATTCGATGCTTGAGGATGCCCCTGCGCTTGGTAGTCCGGGGCGTAGTTCTGCATTTCCGGCTGTGATGCGGAATGTTAATATGGGACGGAGGAAAGGCAGGCCAAACCCGATAGAGAAGCGAGGAAATCGGAGGAGGGAAGTTAAGGTGGATGAGGCCAGAGAATTGAAGAGACGGAAGGTCATTCACGAATTGTACGAAACTGAGCAGGCTTATGTTGATGGTCTAGAACTTATATATTCGGTGAGTTTCCTTCATTTTTGTGTTGAATACTACTATAAGCACTCATATCTATATCTAGCATTTCCTTAGCCCAATTATCGCGTCGTTGGATACGTCGCAGCCCTTGCTAGGCCGTGCAGAGCTTACGTCCATATTCTCGAGCTTCATCGATATATGGAACCTCCACCGCTCGTTTTTCTCATCTCTCACCACCCTTTTAACTACCTCAACGCCTGGATCGTCTGTTCTAACCCTCCACGCATCCACTCCTCAATTATCTCCCATCCTTCTTTCACACTTTCCTTATCTCTCCCTCTACACCCCATTCATAACGTCCTTTCATACTGCCATCTCATCCCTCACGATTCTTCTTTCACCAAATACCTCCAACCCCGCCTTCGCATCTTTCATTGCAACACAGGAGGCTGACCCTCGATGTGGGAGGCTCAAGCTTCGAGACTGGCTCCTGACCATCGTGCAACGCTGCCCGCGATACCTCTTACTCTTGAAGGACCTCATCAGTTGCACGGACCCAGAAGACTACGAACATGCACAGCTTACAGCCGTACACACCCTCGTATTAAAAAGTCAGTTTTTCATTTTTCTCTCCATCCAACAATACTAATGTTTTACCTTAGTAACATCATCACTAAACACCTCACTCCACACACACGCCCAAACCCTCTCCCTTCTCGCCCTACAACGTTCCACTCTCAATCTCCACCCTTCGTTGCACTTTATAGCCCCAGGACGTAACCTCATCAAGCGCGGTGCACTCCTACAACTCGAACGCGGCGAGCCGCACGAGCGGGAATTTCTATTGTTTTCGGATTGTTTGGTTTGGTTGGAGAGGGAAAGGCAAGGGGGCGCGATGAGCGGCTGGACGCGCGACTGGGGGTGGAATGGCATGAACGGCAATGTACCTGTAGAAGGCGCTGGGGTTGGGCGAGTGATGGCGCGGACTAGAAGTAAGAGCGAAGCTGAACTGTCGATGCTGAAATCTCGTCTTGTCCCGGCGTCCGACTTCGCCTCATCGTCCTCAGACTTCAAAGCAGCTAAAAGCGCTCTTCCTCATTTTTTAAAGAAGCCACTGCACACCTCATCAAACATGAGACGTAAGGAAAGCGTCATGAGCATTTCTGGCTCGCCGTCGTACGGCAACCGGAATCCCGCTGAGGAGCGATGGCTGTATAAAGGAAAGGGGGACCTTGTAGATGTCGAGATTGTTCTTGTTGGAAGCGGAACCGGCGAGGACGACGGTAACGAAGAAGAGAGGCGATTTGAAGTATTGAGTCCGGAAGGAAGTTTCGCTGTTTATGCTGGTGAGAGTATTCTTTGTAAAGATTTGTTCCATCCCTGGTATTGAAATCCATTCAATAGCCACAGAACAAGAACGGGACGAATGGAGCGCGGCCATCCGACAAGCTAAAGCCTCCCTTCTCGTCACGCTAAATATAACCCACCCGAATTCAACTCTCACGTCTTCGTCCTCAACGAACCACCTCAGACGTTCCCTTCAAGCCCTCCCTTTTCCACCAAGCGACGAGCGGCTCGGGACGGTCGGCTCGAATGATGACAGGGATCTGTCTCGTACCCCGACCAAGAAGGGCCCGAAGGGAGTCAAAGGAGAGCGAAGGGAGAGGCGCGGACGGGTGGAACATTGGGTACCCGCGATATGGATCCCAGATGCGAAGACGGAGGGATGTATGCGCTGTGGGCGGCTGTTTGGGTGGAGGAGGCGGAGACATCATTGTAGGCTTTGTGGGAGATGTGTTTGCGCAACGTGTTCTGACAGGGTCAGTATCACTCAGGGATGACTCCATTGTCGTGACTGACTTTCCCCCCTTTGCCCTGGTAGACATTCTTCATTTCGGATTCTGCGTCGAAAGAGTCAACCAAACCGGCTCGCGCATGTAATGCATGTTACGAAACAGTCTTTCCCCTCCTCGATCCGCCTAAAGATTCTGATTTCTCGCAGGCTACACATGCCAGCACCAACACGATAACGTCCCTCACGGGTTTTCCATCCTGGTTATCAATGCCGTCCCTGCCGTTGACTTCAACTCCTGAGGCGCTCATGGCCATTGATCATGAGCCCAAGCGGGAGAGGGGTTTGCCTAGGATTGATGGCTTTGGCGAGGGTCGCGGTGGGGAAGAGGGGGGCGATGACGAGAGGCGTGGCAGAAACATTGTTGAGGGTGGAGCTAGGAGAAGAATGAAGATGAAAACTTCCTCTCGCCCCAGGAGCTATCATCGGATACTAGAAGATTTCGAGGATCGGGAACAGACAGACGATCTCAATATGGACTTGCCCATCAAATGCGGCGACGATGGATTCAACGCAAACAGACCAAGTTCGATGGACCCGGACCTGGAGTTGCACTCGGCAGACTTGAGTTCGTCGCCAAGGAAGGAGGATACTGCGAGGCGGAACAAGAGATTTTCGATGCCCGCCATAGCGCTGCAGACGACGAGTGTCACTGCGAGGACTGGAGCAGATAGGGATGGAGGCGGGAAGGCGAAGCGATTTTCGCTGGTGCTTGGGAGTCGTGGCGGAGGGCAGAGCGAGATAATCCGAAGCAATGGCTTGGGTTCGGCGGATCAGGAAAGAGAGGGAAAGTGGGGATCCGAGTTGGCGAAAGGGGTCGCTGCTGTGAAGTTGAGCGAATTGCTGGGAAGAAAGAGCCACTACTAGTGAGTGAGTTCCAGTAACATGTCCTACATGTGACATTTTAAATCTCATCCTGCAGATACCACCGTTGCCATCACCATGTTGATACACTCTCGTCAAACGTTCCGAGGTTCTTTAAGCTAACATAAAAATACAAAGGTAATTGGGCTAGTGTAGGATTGTAAAAGGTGACCCATTGTTACTGTTACAAAGCTTTTCATAAGTATACGGAAAACTCATTTTGAGAAATCCGCCATACTGAGACCCCTGTGTACTGGCTCCTATGTTTGCATTGCATGTTAAAGCCAAACAAACACTTCACAATGGCAACCTTAAGCTTAATCAACTCGGATCTGCCAGGATTAACGCTACTCTCAAAGGGAAAGGTTCGGGACGTCTACTCAACGTCATCTCCAGACCACCTCCTTTTCATCGCAACTGACAGGATATCTGCATTCGACGTCGTACTGCGAAATGTCAGTCTTTACCACCATAAAATTATATCAAATAGTATCCCTAATCGACGTATGAAACCTCAGGGCATCCCGGATAAAGGAAAACTCCTAACAAAAATATCTCTGTTCTGGTTCCAAAAATTAGGTCATATTATTCCAAACCACTTTGTCACGGCGAACATCGATGACATGCCCGATGAGGTACGGCAGTTCAAGGATCAATTGGAAGGGCGTACGATGTTGGTGAGAAAAGCACGGGTTATCCCGCTTGAAGCAATCGTGAGGGGGTATTTGACAGGTGAGCTAAATGAGCATCCGGGAAGATGGCGATGGGTTGATACTTTTGGCGTGATGGGTAGGCTCAGCTTGGGCTGAATACAAAATGTCTGGGACGGTACACGGAATTCCTCTTCCAACTGGACTCGTGGAATCCCAGAAACTTCCGGAGCCATTGGTCACGCCATCGACGAAAGCCGAGCAAGGTGCCCACGACGAGAATATTTCACCCGAACAAGGCAGGCGATCTATGTTTTATTTCTCTCTTTATTGACGGACTGTCTAACTCACCGCACTCGTGAACGCTTTGCGCGCCAACATGAATGGGTTTCACAGCCGCCAAACTATTCGGCCATGACCTTTATGCCCAGATTTCACATGTGGCACTCGAGCTATACACCACGGCAGCTTTGCACGCCTACAGCCGCGGCGTCATCCTCGCCGACACTAAATTTGAATTTGGGGTCATCCCTTCCTCCGGTGATCTGCCCTCGACCCCGAACCAACTAGTCCTAATAGATGAACTCCTCACGCCCGACTCCTCCCGCTACTGGCCTCTCTCGTTGTACCAGCCAGGCGGCCCCCAGCCGAGCTTTGATAAGCAGTATGTGAGGGATTGGCTTGTGGGGGCTGGGTATACAAAGGGGCTGGAGGGTGGACCTAAAGGCAGAGAGGGAGAAGGGTGGGTGATTGAAGAGTGTGTGGTGGTGGGGACTAGGGAGAGGTACGAGCAAGCCCTGGAAATGTTAATGACGTAGTGTGCATGTATTGGTTAGTGAAGTAGATATCGAACGAATAATTTATTGTTTACGACTCGTTTACAGCCGCATGGGCAGTAGTGTTACAAGTCCAGGTAAGATTTCGGTAACTACTCTAGCATACCATGTGCAGACACGCTGCCTTCGATGCTATTCACCGGTCACCCGAAACCTCCAGAACCATTTTGTGGCCCACGTCCCTCAGCAAAGACGCTTCTTCGACTTTCTGATACGACGAGCCAGTGAGGGTGGGAAAGAACCCGCCCGTAGACGGGACGAGAAGCGACTCGGAGCACTACATGGACCGCTGCCAAACAGATTGATCTAATGGATATCATCATGCCTTTGTGGATGAGTTTGACGAGGAAGGGTGATCGATACAGTCGCTGTTAAACGAATAATCTACGTACATGTCCGGCCCAGCTGAGCTGCGAGTCACCAAATATGCATTGATCAAATGAAAAGGAAGACACACCGCCTTGAAAACTTTCCAACGTACAGACATGACTGAGCACATTGAAAATCTCAAAGCGCAAACGACTGCTATCAATGCTATTTTCACACCCGACCAGACACAACTGACTCGAAACAACCCTCCTTATGATATACCAGCAAGCAGCACTCCGTTGTCTTCGTGATTCCGACGTTGACTTCTCGTGAACCACCGAATGAAGCTTAATGAGTCATTGAAGGCGAAGTCATGGGCAGGACTGAATCGAAGGCGGTTGCGGTGAATGCCGGTCCCGTCACAAAAAAAAAGGGCATCGAGGACAATTGGCGTGTAGACGTAAGGTGGTAAGATAGTGTTAATACGGCGTTGCGTCGTTCCTGCAGCTGGTCGAGTGAGCCGGAAATTTGCTGCGGACGAAACCATGTACACACCGCTAGCAACCGCGAACGGAACTAAAACAGCTGTCGCCAGGGTCCCAACCACGGCACACCAAAGAAAGCGGTGATTATCTTTGAGTTATCCCAGATAGCCCGCACTTGAAGTTACGGGTATAAAGAAGTTGCGCTGCCGTATAGAAAGGCCTGGCAATGAGCGACTCGTCCCGCTACATAAAATAGCAGTCGTGAATAAACGATTTCGGAGAACGATGGAGTAACGACCTTGAGAGATGGTCGCAGTTCCGAATCTAAAGCCTTATCTAAGCCATCGGAAAGACTTCGGTCAGCATGCTACTCGCCTTGACAAGAAATACGTGGCATTGGGTGCACCGAATCCTGTCTTACGGACGAATTTGTCGCAGACATGTACGCACCGAAAGGCCTGCGACAAACAGATAGGCTGAGGTCTGGTACTAGTCTGTAAACGTCGGGGGCAAGGTATGTAGGCATTGGGAAGAACCAGAGTGTCATTGACGGCCGTCATGAAAGCTGCTTGGCAGTAGGACCGGTGGGGTCCTTGAACATTCCAAGATACACTTGGGTTGATGTATTCACAGGATAGTTTGCTGCCAGGAAATTCCATCCAAATTGTTGAGGACTGTGTTCCGACTTGAAGTGAGGTCGTCAATGTGAATTAATACCTGGAATCACAATATCAGTCCACAAATCGAGACTATGCACAATTCAACAGCGGATCCGGCACACAGCTGCAACTGGCCAGAATTGTGCACGAAAAGATGTTTTCCTGGCAGAGCGAATGCAGCAACTGCGCACTGGGCCTAGCGGAATTCACGAGGATTTCCGACGGGAGATAAATGTGCATCCAGCTAGATGGACGGTCATTAAATGGCAGCAGGCACCGCGATCTCCTTTAAATTCAATTTCGAGCCCAATTTGAACTTGAACTTCGGATTTGTTCTATGGTTATCTTAGCGCGGAGTCCCGTGGCTTACAATGTATCTGTCAGTTCTTCAACATCAGAAAATTCATAATACTAGTCTCAAGGATAACATCACCTGTGACTCGATTATACGCATTCTACGTCGGATGCATATGGCCCCAAGATGTACCTAGCTTCTGGAGTGTTAGATGGACGGACGGGAAGCAGCTAACCCCGTATATCACATCCCCGACAGTAATATGGTTCAAGTTTGTCTTGTTTGACAAGTTTAGGCCGGAGTGACCGGATCCAGAAACGTCAAGTTGCCAGTGCGCCAGATTGTGGTGGAAACAAATTGGCCAAGTCACTCCCTCAAATTGAAGAAAAAAAGCTTTTCGAAAGCTTACCGTATCACATTGGTTTGGAATGGATGCCAGTTGTGGTCTTACGCCATTTCTATGATTGGCGGCGCATTTGGACGCTTGTCCATCCTCTGAGGATGCGTCAATTGATCAACACCAAGTGAAATATTCTGATCGTTGAGAACTATGATTCAAGTTCAAGTTGTACACTCTGCAGCAGCAAAGGCCTGGTTGCCGGTGCTGACTGCTGCAGCAATGAAAAAAAATACGGGTGGATGTGCTCGTGATTGTCGTCAGCTCGCTCGGGCCCTTCCATTCCAATTACAAGCGATGAAAGAAGATGAGCGCGGATCTCCCTTTTTTAGGGCCAAACGTCCACAAAGCTTCTTCCTCTACGACCACGGCGCGTCGCAATGACAGCCCTACAGGACGTCAACCTCCCCACATTCACGTTCACACCCCAAAGTCGCAATAAGGGTAGAAGCCGACCTCGGGGTGGGAAAGGTGAAGCCGTTGAAACGTCGTGGTAAAGTTTATTGGTTCTGTCCCGGTGCATGTGTATGAGTTGCAATGTAGTACTTGCCGAGCATCTGGAACACACATGCTCCGAGCTTACAATAAGGCATCCCACCCAATGAACGAGGACTCACGTAAAGCAAGAGGTCAAGATGACGGGGGTGTATCATGTTTTGCAACTTCGCATTACCCTATATCATGTCGATGACTGAGGGCCAAATGCTGTTCAGATGGAATTTACTATACAAGACTATAGCGTAGGAAGTGTTGTGAATGCATACCTAAGCAACATCACCAGAACCTGTATGACAGCACAAAGAAAAGGTATCCATCTGAGAGTTTTAATTAAAATTAGGAGAGTTCGTACTTTGGCCGGATAGGGAGAGGATCTTTGTACTCACGTAGACATATTGAATTTACTGGCTTTGTAAAAGCCAGCAAGGATAAAGCCCATGACCGCCGAGCCAATCACTGCACCGGCAAAACCCCAAGCCAAAAAAACAACAGGGACGAGGAGGGAAGATATTACGCGGGACCGCCCTTCGTTTCTTCTATGGGGTACATTGCGGTGCATCAATACGGAAACGTCGTTAGAGGACAAAGGAGTCATCGGATGTGAAGCGTCCGTAGGTCGGTAATAGGTTGGAGGGAACGACAGGTTCAAAAGGGCATAAGTGCCGCATACGAAGAATAAAGGAATGTAGAAGAGGAGGGTCCAGTATAACGTGAATCGGAAAATATCTGGCACGTCGAAAACTTCAGTCGGATTCTATTGAGCACAGAAAATTGAAGTACTCACCATTAGCGTGGTAAAGATACGAGCCTGCTCTCTGAACCGCTTCCCGATGCTCAATGTGAATTATCTCGACGCTTGGGTTGTACAGATGAGGCCAGGATGGGGTGCGGTTCATATCTTGGCCAAGAGCCTGAGCCATTCCGTGCATCCCAGTTGGCGTATCGCGTGAGAAGTGCTCCTAGGTTTAGACCAAACTGAGCCAACCGAATTTACAGGGCTTCCAAATGTCGGAAATTTCTAAAATTAGTTACAAGGCATTGTAACGGGTTGTGACGCCTAAATCAAATTTTGTTATTTAGCCTTGTTGTTGCGGAAACCGTTTGGGTCGTGCTCGTTTTTTTCATTCTCAGCACTGCCGCACTGCTTGCCGCTGCACAAACAGTACCTAGGACCCTAGAATCGTCACATCCAACGTGACTGTACCTACATTATTTATGCAAACAAAAAAATTATATGGTACGATTATTATTTTTGCTTTCGGTGTGTTTGACCTATGTTCCACAACCAAGTTGAGCCCTCATATCTTGCTTCATTCTCAAACCAAGCGCTGTGGTCATGAAAGATGTGATAAGGTGTATGCTGACTGTTAACAATCACAATGGAAGCTTTTTGGAAACAGTCACAACACAGAAGGTGATGCACAATGTTGGGTTTGTGGTGAATGTAAAATGTATTATCTTAACAAGACAACAACCCAAAGACGTAACAAACAGATTATTTCACCTTTGAAATTTTGAATAATACAACTCATTTTCACAGGTTGACCTCAGGCTGTAGCTCTGAGCTTAGCATCAACCCAACAAATACAGAAGAATGTTGCAGCTGCACAACAAGGCCAGGGTGAGGGAATTTTACTCATGTTTGCCTGACAACTTGAAAGCTAAGTAAGATGTTTCAGGCCGTCGACAAAGTGTAAAAGCTGTCAGCAGCGGGTCAGACCCCTCACTACCTGTAGTTGGTGCTTACATATACTAGAAACACTCCAAATTCCAATGGTTACACCAGCAATCATCTCCAGTCATCAGTAAAATTACAAGTCCTTTTTTAAGTCCTTGAACTCCTTTTCCAAGGACCAAAAGTACCAAAAAAGTACCACAAGTACCATAAGTACCAAAAGGCCTAAAAGAGTTTGGGCCTTTTCCAAGAGGTGGACCTGGCTTGAAAAAGTACCTTGCCTTGTGAAAAGTATCTTGCCTTGTGAAAAGGCAGCCAACTTTTCCAAGAGATTCAACTTAAAAAAGGACATCAAAAAGGACACCAAGGTCTCTAAAAAGTACTGAAAAAAGTACTTTTATTTTCACATTCACAGCAATATATTTGAATTACCCCTATAGGGTGCTACAAGACACACATACTGATACTGGTACTATATACATTTAGTTTTACAGAAGGGCGGAGATGGAGGTGGTAGTGAGGAGGGGGCAAGACACCCTCTTGTTTGGTTTCAAGAGGGC
>QLPF01003906.1:0-17934 GCA_003314045.1 Hygrophorus pudorinus
GGAGAACCAAAGGCCATACGGGAACTATGGGAGAAGAAGGACAAGACATTCTTGGCTGTTGATTTTGAATGGTCGGAGAGAAACAACTCGTCGTGCTTGGAGTGGGGATATGCTGCTGTGAGGTGTGGGCACCTCGAATCGTAGGTATCTTCTCTTGGTTCTGTGTTTTTTGTAGTGGCTGAATGCGCTCGATTAGGTTAGGACATTGGCCACCCGAACCTAACACGAATTATCGGTTGGTGCAACCTCGTATTAGAATGTTGGCATTCTTATGGTGCTTTGACCCAGAAAGGGGCATTATATCGTTGCGGAATATGTCGACAAGGTCGTCAACAAGCACGTCCTAAATTATCCTTGGATGGTATGCTGTTCTTCAATTCACCATACACTTCTCACTGAAAGTACTCGGTCATCAGTATGCAGTGCGCGAACTTATCTCTGCACTACCTGTTCGTTCAATATCTAATCATTTGATTTGCAGTTCGGCGAAAGCCAGGTAACTCCGAAAGCAAAATTGCCGCAGATCATACAGGCTATCATCAGGCAAATATTCCGAAGCATCACCCTTGCAACAGGATAACCTGACTGTCCCACAGTAGTCTTGCCAGCCCCGACGCAGAAACGACCGCCAATAATCTCGTCCTGGTCGGACACGGTGTCCAAGGCGACCTTGCCCGGCTCGAGGAGATGAAAATCAGTAAGTGGAGGTCCATGACAACACTGGACCCTTCCGCTCACCGACACATCCGAAGAGCTTCCCCACAACATTCTCATCGTCGATACGTCTGCCTTTGAACGCTCCCTTTTCTCCAGTGGCCACAGAGGCATAATGATAGACGCAAAAACCAACAAACCTCGCACATCGGGATCGACGCTTTCCCTCGAAGCCCTTCTACGCTCGCTATCGATCTCCACCATACCATGCCAACTTCACAACTCGGGCAATGACGCCTTCATGTGTCTCTTTGCCCTCCAGAGGCTGCTCGACCCGGAGAACACACCCGTGCCAACTCCCAAAGCACGCGTTGGGCGGGGGACGAACGCAAATACCCGAGCAGGTGCGGCTGTACCGATGCTTGCGACAGTTAGCTACGCGCAGTCGCCTTCTTCCCCGGCGCTGTTGTCGCCGGGTGGTGGGTATTTCGACACTGGGGAGTTTGGTCAGGTTCGGCGGGCATCTAGTTTGCAGCCGTACTTGTCGGCGAGTACGGGTGCTCGTCCAAAGTTGATAATTGAAAAGGATTGGAGACGGAGCGGGATGCCTTGATTGCATCCGTGAGGACATGGACTCGGACTCGGACTCTAACAGGAAAGGCTGGTCATCGGAGGTTTGACGATTGTATTAAATACTGGCGAATGCTGAGCCTACGTGTACGTCTCATGATATCACTATCGAAGAAGTGGGCATTGGAGTGGTCCAGACACGAAGTTGGTGCTTTCCAAGTTGCGCAAGAACCTCGGGCCTTATTTGCCACTGGCATGTATATATTCTCGAAAGGTCGTATGATGGGCTTCTTGTTCAAAACCAGCGCAAGGCTGGAATCACGCCAGAAGCATCGTATTTTTCCCCTGGTGCGTAGGCTGTGCTGTAACTAGTGCTTAGTTACGACTGTTGAAACGTACGCACCAGTGACGTTAGGTGGCTGCGAGGGCGGAATCTGGATAATCTGGTGTTTTGTTACAAGGAGTCAATCCCTACATCCGAGCCGTAGTCGACGAGAAAGTCAATTCTAGGTTTTCCTGACGGCGGGCGGCCGCTGACTGACCCAGTGCTTGGATCGGCGGAAACTGTCAACAAGCAATGCGCACAATCTCCAACTTGCCATTCGGATCCAATCCATAAAGTCCCGACTTTTATGCAGGCTTGGCCCTTAGCGCTCCATGGCAACCCTCGTCAGTGGGCTTCAGCCTCTCTCTGCACCTCTGCTCATCGCCATCTCTACGTTCATCGCCATTCGTTATATCAGAAGCCCTTGGCGCAAGGTTCCACCGTAAGTGCTCCTCGTTCTCGTACTGTACCCATCTTCACCAAAACTTCAGGGGACCCACAGGCCTGCCTCTCATTGGAAGCGCTCTACAGCTGGTCGGCCATCAATGGCTTACTTTTACAGAGTGGAAAAAGACCTACGGTATGCGAATAGCCTGGAACAAGATCTATGGTCGTGTCTGAGGGCATCATCAGGGGACCTTGTGTTTTTCACTGCCGTGGGACAACCTATGCTCGTTCTCAATTCCCACAAAGTCGCAGCCGACCTTCTTGATCGCCGTGCCGGATTATATTCGGACCGCCCACATAACATAGTTGGGGGCGACATACTCACCGGCGGGCTCTTTCTCTCCTTTTGCGACTACAATGACCTGTGATTTTACTCTTCTTCACTCTTCCTCACAAAACGTGCTCACCAAAAGCTCGATGCAGCTGCCGTCGTATGCGCAAAGTCTCCCATGAAAGCCTCCACAAGGGCATCGTCCCCTCATATCATCACATACAGGCCGCTGAAGCGTTGTACCTTGCCAGAGACATGCTCACCACGCCTGATCACTGGGCAAAGCACATGCGCCGCACAGCGGCATCTGTCGTCATGTCCATCGTGTATGACACACCTCCGATCGAGTCAGAGGAAGACGGGGCTGTCAGTTCCATAAACAACATGATCTCTCGCGTGGCTTCTGCGGCGGCACCCGGGGCACATGTCGTAGAGTTTTTGCCATTCCTCATGGCCATCCCTAGCAGGTATGTGGACCCTGTTCTTCCCTGCGGAACTTCACTCAGGTACATGTCTTGCAGATTTGCCAAATGGAAGCGGGAGGCCGAAGAATGGTATGCCCATGACTCGGCCCTATTTGAGCGTCTCTTCGAAGATGTCCGCGCCCGTGTTGTTCGTGTTCCATCATCATCTTCCTCCAATCAGGATTTTTTACTCACGTTTTCCTTGAAATAGATTGATGGTGACGAGCGGCCTAGTTTCTCAGCAACTATGGTCAAGGAAGGCGACAAGCTTGGATTATCTTCACATCGCCAAAAAGCTTGGCTGGCGGCGGCCGTATAGTGCGTCCGTTCACACATGATCATCATACTTGATATTATGTTGTTGTAGTGGAGGTGGCGCCGAAACTACCGCTGGTACGCTGTCCTGGTGGGCCCTCGCGATGGTTCTCTACCCTGATGTACAGAAACGCGGCCAAGCTGAACTTGACCGTGTCGTTGGTCGCGACCGTCTACCTTCATTCGCCGATTTTGAGCGCCTACCGTACATTCGGGCCATGGTTAAAGAGACTCTACGCTGGCGCCCCATTCTCCCTATCGGATTTCCGCACCGGCTCGGTCAAGATGACTGGTATGAAGGTAATCTGCTCACTTTTCTTGTCGACGGTCTCTCATCTCTTGGAACAGGTCATTTCATCCCCAAGGGCACGATTGTCTTTGCAAACGTGTGGCATATGAACCGTGATCCAGACGTCCACGGCGAAGACGCGGAGCATTTCAACCCAGCACGCCACCTTGGCACAGCCGACCGCGTACCGGGCCCAGCTAAAACGACGGAAGGAGGCCACGTCTCGTATGGATTTGGGAGGAGAATCTGCCTGGGACAATATTTAGCCAACGATTCGCTTTTCATTGATATAGCGACAATGCTTTGGGCGATGAACATCGAGAGGCATTTGGATGCAAATGGAAAGCCGACGCCGATAGATGTAGATGGCTGTGATGACCACGGGCTCGTTGTGTAAGTGGTTCTGTTTTGTTCATCCCGTGTTGCCGCTCTTTTACTGATCCTGAGGACCTGCATACTGGCAGTACTCCCGTTCCGTTTAAATCCAAGATTACCTCCAGGTTTCCCGAGGTTATGACGATCTTGGAACACGAGAAGGAGCTCCTCGGGAGCACATGACTCGGAAGTGTTGTTGTTTCACAGATATCAATGATCCCTCGTATGTAGACTGCGAACCTTCACCTATTATCTTTCCCTGATGTCCCTGTCCAAGTGGCTATACAAAGAACAGCGCAATGTGTTTCAAGCCGCATCTGTGTGAATACTCCGAGTCATTACCCCGCCCGCGGCACTGTGAACGGATCAGCCCTTCCACGCGAGGGCCCAAGATATGCTTACTACTAAAATCAAGCGCGGTCTTTTCGGCCAAATCACCCAGCCGACCAGCCCAGGTAACGACATTCCCTATGAGCCCCAGAGGCTGAGACCTTCGTTCTTCCAGCTGACCACGAAGCCAATTCTGGTCAAATCCAACCCATACACCTTCCGGCATGAGGAAAAAGTTGAGATAAGATCGGGAACAAGTCGTTGCGTAGCATGGACTCCAGCGCGACGGGTGATATACCCATAGCACTAAGGTTACGAGTGAGGCCGTCTAGGTCATCTTGCGTGAGTTCTGTGTCGAGGAACAGATCAGATAGAGCCATGTAAGCTTCGCTCTGCTGCGGAGAAATTTGTGAAGACATTGCAGAAAGAATACGACACGGTCAAGGTCTCTTGTTTCATAATTACGTAAGTTGCAGTTGACTCAGTTGACCTGTTGCCCACTGGTTATAGTCATACAACTAAACCTTACAACCGGCCGGCCCAGTGCAAGCAACAAGAACAATCATCACAAGCTCGAACCAAGTGCAGATAGAACGGGGAGTGGTAGACGGAAATGCCGGCTGAAAATCTTTAGAGCGAACGGTGAGTTCAACTTGATATCATGATGCCTTGTACGCCTGGGATCGAAGGAGTGGAGTGATATTGCTAACAACGGCATCAACGAGTTGAGAGATAACTCAGGCTTGAACCGCCCGAGCACTGCGACTGCGGGTTGTAGACACGAAGCTTACTGCCAGTGTAGAGCGCCAACATCGGTTGTCACATGGCTTCTCTCTGATTGGCTGGCGGTCCGGCGAACCTCGCGAGATCTCGACAACTCGCTTCGTTATAATTTGGGCCGTCAAACTGTACCGAATTGTAAGCACTTCACCTCGGCAACACTATCATAATGTACCTAGGAGCTTTACTGTACGTCTTACAGTATCAATGACCCATTGGCGACTTTTGATATCCAACCCCCTTCCACTATCGCACACCACACTTTCGGAGCCGAACATTGACACGGGCCATTTAACATGCATCTGTACATGTTGGTGGCCGTCTGGCCAAACATTTTATCTGCCTTGTAACAGGTGACGTGTTTGTGCTTTCACACAACCCCATTAAATTCACTAAAATATATTTAGGATACTGTATTACTGTACGAAACCTTCAAGTTTCGAGGTCCAACGGCGGCTGTTGCTACTATGGGCCAAATGACAACCGACGCTGCCGCAAAACACAAGGTAAACCCTTTTGCTAGCACATCCAGGCATGTGCACGGAAAACGTTGTCGGCCATGCTTTTTTTTTTCAACCTGGACTTCCTTTCGATTCACAGATCGCTTCTTTATCTGACAATAACATTATGATCAAGACAATGCTATCGATAGATGGACACGTTTTCTCCCCAGACCTGACGACCAGGAAGCATGTGCGCTGTGGTTCCGGCAGGACGTCCAGGCATCTCAACGGGGCACAGAAGACTTCTTTTTCTCGTTATTGGCCATCCTTTTGTTTGACCCGGACGTCTCATCGGTTCACAGATCATTCTGTGTTTATTGTCGGCGCGTTTCTCCGAGTCTAAGGTTTTCGTCTGCCGGTAGAGCTGAGGCTATGAGATCAGTCCAACGCCAGGCTCCAGCTGAATCATCGCGTTTTGTGGAGCGATATGCGTGATTGCAGCCTTCTGCACAGATCAAGCGTGTCCTATTCCAAGACCGACTATTGGAGCTTGTCAGAACCCTTGACGACTTGGTACGTCTTGATGACGTCTGCTCGCGAATTAATTCCGGAGGTCTTTCGAGCCCGTGTCACACCTGATGCGCCTGACAGTTCAAATTCAGCACGTTGGCGTTTAGTCGACTTCAAGATTGTGCGCGTGAATCGGGGTCGTGGACCGCTTAAATAGCTGGGGACTCTACTCCCCAGATCTCAAACCACAGGAACTTTCCTCCACTTTCAACCATTTGACTATTCCTCGCATTTCCTACACAACAACATTAGCTCATTACGATGACTTGGAATTGTGGGTCCTTTCGATTATTGATAACCAGTCCGAATAGCGGCTAATCCATAGTACACCAAGACGCTATCATTTTGGACGCAGGATCGAGCGGGACCCGCCTCTACATATACAAATGGAAGCAATGCGATGGGGCCACTAACTCTTGGCGCCTTCACATCCAGCAGGTTGACTCGTGGAAGCCTGAACCAGGTTTGACTTCATCCTGCTGCATCTTGGAATAAATCTGATGTTCGAACAGCTTCCGGTATTTCTACGCTTGTCGACGAAAGTAATATAGATGGACTTCAAAACAAAGTCAATGTTTACCTCCATCCCTTTGTCACTTGGGCTCTTAGCCACATCCCCAGAGACGTCAGCCCCAAGGCCATCCCATTGTTCTTGCTTGCCACAGCAGGCGTTCGGAAACTCGAGCCGACTGCAAAAATTGCGCTCATCCGGTGCATGAATGAGTGTCCCGAACTCTCGAGTTTCGACAAGAGGGGTTGTGGAACGATCACCGGAGAGGAGGAGGCACTCTTTGGGTGGCTTGCGGCCGCTTACTTGCGAGGTTCCACTCAGCTAGGATATGTGGAGATGGGCGGGGCCAGTGCGCAGATTGCATTTCCCCTGTCTCCAGGTGATGTGGCGCGTTATGATAAAGAGAAGGAAGTATGGTCGCCGCGCAGTCCGGAATATTACGATAAGTGTGGGAGGGATACGAAAGTGTTGAAGGTGACGATTGGACCGTGGAACTCCGCCATGCTTTTGACATCGTACCCGATGGGGTTGGACGAGGTTCGCGACAAATACGATCGCCGCCTGACCGAGGAATCCAAGGGCGGGGTATGTGTCCACGCGTCCATTCATTGATATATTTAGACTGATTTTCTCTCACAGCTTATCCACGACCCGAGTAAACCTGACTGGTACACAAAAGGTCAAATCAGAGGCACCGCCGGCGTTGACGTAAGACAAAAATCTCGCAAACTATCATCCAAAGTGACGGATATTTTCGCCTCTTTTGGCGCCCTTTCCATTGGAGAAGTCCTCATCGAGGTTGGTCGCAAGCTCGACTTCGTTGCCGGAGCCGCTTTCTGGTACTCTATGGAGGGGTCCGTCGTAGATGATCTGCCCTTCGTTTTCCAAGATTACTATCGCTCCCTCCTGCAGTTGAGAACACTGCCGAATACGCCGGTGACGAGGGCGCAGATGTTTTACGACCCGATTTTCAAAGTCTTTTGGATTATGTGGGTTCTGCGATATTCCTTTGGTATCGCCACGACGAAGACTGCGGCAGATGTAGAGGTGGCGAAGAAAAGGGCAAGGGAAGCGAAGAAAAAGGCAGCGGCAGCGAAGGCAATGGCAAAGGCAACGAAGGCAGAGGCCAAAGCAGCGAGTGAAAGCGCAGCAAGCGCAACAGAGGCCGCAGCGGTAGCACTGGCAGAGGCGGGTAGGAAGGCGGCAGCAGCGGCGGAAGCAGAAAGAGAGAAGGGAGCTGCAGATAGGGAGGTAGCGGCTTTGCAGGAAGAGCGTCCCGTTGACTTCATGCCCTACAATGGAACTCAAGATCTGGCGTTGAGCTGGACTCTCGGCCAGCTCATTTACTTCGCAGGGAATGGGCAGTGCAATCCCCCGCTTGTGGGCTAAACTGACCGATCAATTCTAACGCGAATCTCGAGTCTCGATGTACTTTTACGTTCAATATCTCCTTTGTTTGCCGTGTTCAATCTGTTTTGTGCGTTATAGTGTTTGCCATTGATAGTAACAGAGTTGTTGATTAGCTTCTTCCTTTGCGGGACGCTACGAAAGGCACATGGAGTCGATCAAAGAGTCCCAAACCGCAGCTTATCGCGGAAGCGATCGCCGCCTTTGAATCTAACAATTTGCGTCTGCAGAGTTTGGGGCGACAGCCTCTTGCACAGAAGACCATTCCCAGCATGCAGCATCACTATGGTTGGTTCCACGCCCACATTCTCCAAGATCACCGTTGCGAAAATCCTCATCGACGCCATACAAGTCTGTGAATATTCTGGGACTCCAACCGCTTGTGCATAAGCTGCTGCCACCTGTAGTACGAGAGCGGCGAACACATAGATACGCTTGCTCCATTATGCATCATGTACTACGAACACGCACCGTTATATGAGGTGTATGCTACAATCTCGAAGGGCTCGGTTGTCATGTCCCTCGGACACGACGACTTGATCAACACCGGCGCAGAGACCGGCTCATAGCCACGGAACGAGGCCCGCAAGTGGGGAATGGGCCTTTGATTACGGTGGGAGGCCAACGTGGTTCTGGTGCTATTAAATTGACCGCTGCACGCGCCGTCCTGTAGCATACCATATCCCTTTTCTGCGGTGGATAATCCCCGAATGAATCAAGACCAACTCCGGGTGAGCAGCCGCCTACATCATACCACCACAGGCTGGGTCTCGACGAAGTCGACATAAGCGGATACCAGAGTTTTGGCGAGAGAACTCAAGGGGGATGGGGAAAACCGTTCTTCGAGCTTTGGTCGCGCAGTCGTATAGAGATACAACGTCCATCGGGAGCGTTTCACTACTCTGATGCACACAAGCCGGTTCAAGAAATTCAACATCAGCCAGCGTATTTCCCACATGAACATTGGCAGATAGATTGGCACTATCCCGTTTGTGGTCGAAGTGCTCGCGGTGGCGGCTACAGCACATTTCTGACGGCCAAATTACAGGAAGGTAAGTGGACATCGAAGCACTCACGAGTAAGCTCGGTACTTCTCAACGTCAAAAGTGCCACTCGTCAAAGTAGCGGTGGGATCGTAAGGTTGGCCAGTGTTGTCAAACACCGCGGACCCTGAAATCGGGAGCCACTGTGCGTTGAATCTGACGTAAGGATAGAGGAGTCACCGTCCAAAGCAATATTAGAAAACGCACAATAAAGAATCGGCGCAAAAATCCAGGGAAAGAGCGCCAAAGATGGAGCAGTGTTGACTTCCGACCACCACTGGGAATAGACGTGTTAGAGACGGAACCTTGGTTTTAAGTTCACATACTCACCCAGCGTGACCAAAGGACTGACGAAGTAGGCGATCATGGACTAATCGAACGTAGAGTCATACCAAGACCAGACAACGTGCCGAACACTTGGTTAACCACACTCAAGGCGGAGACGAGCCGACTGTGCCTGTCTGAGTAGCACCGGGATGGAGTCGGTATACTGGGTGGACTCGGGCAGGAAGGCATGGCAACGCCATGCCGCGAGGACGGAAAGTGACGATAATGGAGTTGAGCAAAATTACGTAAGTTGCAGTGCACGCCGCCCGTGTTGCAGTGGTTCCGTCAGTCACTCCCAGTCAGAGTCAAACGCATCAAACTTCTCCTGTCCAAGGATAAGTGTTGCTGGAACGAAAGATGGAAAATTCGATCGGACGGTATGACAGAAATTGGGTCCTCACACTGTCGGAGACTATCATCTTGAAGAGAGTTTCAGCAACGACCGAATACCGGAGTAGTCAGATACCGGAGTAGTCAGAGCGATGAGTGTATATTTGAGGCGGATCGTTGTATCAAGTGCACCTGAGTGATGGTTACAACCTATTGAGAAAATGAACCCGCCCGATGAAGGAACATCCATTTCTTCCCCCGGTATCTGCTTCGCCTGCTCGTCTGCTTTCTTCCGAATCTCATTCTGCCTTTCCACTCTCAACCGTTTCCCCTCCACTTTGACTTTCTCCGTCTCTCGCCATTGGTCAACTTCCTCTTTCTGCTTCTCCATTCTCGCTTTTTTGAACACATGCTCCCTCTCCTCCAATTCTTCCACTAGCTCCTTCCGCTTTGCGGTAAATGTTGAGAATCTTGCTTTACGGGCTTCTGTAATCCGTATTTTCGCATCGACGGCTAACCGTCGCAGAGGGTCCAGCAGCTGTTCGTAAGCTTGATTCAATTCCTGGAATTTCCGCGCTAGTACAGAGTAATGTATAGTCATGAAGACATTCGATGGTGGGTACTAAATAGCATACCAGCATCGGGATTATTGCGGTTCTATTCGTTATTCTAATTAAGATCAGAGATCCCTTGGAAGATGGGCGGAGCGTACCGTGTCTGGATGAACTTTCAGTGAGCGCTGTCTGTAGGCGGTGTGGATTTTCTGCTCTGTGGATTCAAGACTGAGCTCGAGCAGCTCATGAGGGTTGACAGGCCGAATCACGGTATTGGCGCCAGAATTGAGGTGCGGCACAACCACAATTTGAGTGCAAGTCGGGTGCAGTCCGGCTCACGCATACGCAGCCTTGTTTCAAAGGGCCTCCGAGTCCGCGGAATGCTTGATGTTCGTGCAACTTGACGGACGCGGGTCTGAAGGGTATGAGCTGATAAATTCTTCCTCACGAAATAAATTACAGTTGAGAATCTCCGCGCAGAAGGGCAACCCTGCCCCCAGTTGTTACTCCTAGCCTGACCTTGACACCATCACTATGTTTCATCGCATCTTCCCCAGAACCCGGGAAGGCACCCGCCAATCCACCTTCTGAAGACGCAACCACTAGGTGAAGTGGATCAGCAGGATCGAAAAGATCCACCCCCGTTGGATATCTTGCAAATGGTACTGAAAGCGACATAAGGATGATGGAGATCAAGGCAATGAGTGTGGTCGGGATCAACAACAGCGGGACGGATATCGAATTGAATTCCCATCCCATAGTCTCAGACCGGAACGTCCCGTTTGTGCTTCTCATCATCTCTGGTGTAATCTTATTCTCGTCCGAAGTGAAAATAGTGCCGTTTCGCTCAGAGAATGCCGTGCGGAGCGCCTAAGAAAAGAGATGTTATAATTTAGATTAAACTCAGCAAGGACAGAGATAACTGACAGTTCCACTGAATTCTAGCACTCCTTTAGTGTAGCCCTCCTGCTCGTCACTGTGAGTTTGTGTCAATTGTTACAATCAGAGAGACTTACGAGCGCCGCATTCAATGAAACATTATTTCTCGTTGCAGCGCTGGAAAGGAGGGTCGAAATTGCGTCACCAAACAAATTACAAGCGGTACTCTGAGACCAACGGATATGCCGATGAAAACTCTGAATTGCGTAAAGCCCTATTGAGAAGCCATTTGATAGAGAGCGATGCTGAAGAACAGTGATGGAGGTTCCGTAATCGACTTGGACGTCCGTTATTATCGGGATGACCGTGCAGATGGTGGCAGGAATGAAACGATAGATACCCAAACCTATAAGGAGGACAGCTAGGCGAAGATATCAGTCCTACAAGTTGCCTCGAGATGATAGGTTGGCTTACAATAACTTTGTGTGACATTGTCACTGCAAAAAAAGCTAAATACCGTGTCGTTAGTTACTGACGTCATAATATAGCCACCTGTGTAGGAGCTTGAGCACAAGGCCAGTCGCTCACATATAGTGCAAACTCACCAGCCTCCATGAAGGAGGCACCCGGCCCACATTGAACTGACCATGACCACTGATTGAAATATAATTTTGGAAATGCATCGAATGAGAAATTTGCCAACAGGGGACCGTCGGACAAAAAGTTCTGCTGTCGGCACGAAACATTGGCCGTGAATCCCTGCTGAGACATGGTATAGTTCGTGGCAAATCCCCTTGGGTGAGGCTTGGCTCCAGCGAGGTTGGTGCGAACAGGCATTGTCGTGGGATAGAAAAGATTTTCAGGCATCTCATCCAGAGTCGCAGGGAGGATACCACCTGAAAAGATGTAAGGGAAGGTAACCCGGAGAGATAGATACACCCTCACCCGATGAATTTATGTAAGACCTGTGATTGAAATTGAAGATACCCGGATAATGATCTTGAGCACTCGCTGCGGAAAACCCGCTCTGCTGCTGTGCGGATGAGACTGACGTGTAACGATCTGTTGTTTAACCCTTCGATGAGCTCACAGACGCTAGCAAGACAAGGTTGCTTTGACCGACCTGGAAGAAAGCTTATATTCTGATTTATTGCCTGCTGGAAGCCTGGGCTCCGCACGAATACGTCACTTCCTATATCCAACTCTGTCCCGGATATATGGGTTAAAACCACGATTTTTGTCGGTGTCAACAACGTCGCCCAGCTATTCACAGGGTAGACAAAACGTCAACAACGAATAACGCACATCAGGAACACAACAACAACAAACCCAGTGGTCGGCACCCCCGATACAATACATACAACGATGGTTGTAATTGACCATATCCCATGACGAGTTTTCAACATAGGAGATGCCTTCGATATCTTAATACCCGCATCGAGCACGAACATCGCCATTGGACGGAGTAGATGTGCCCTAAGTGAGTACGATATAGCACGCGAAAACAGGCTGGTAGTGGCGAGAAGGAGATGTGAGTGAGTTTCCAGCTTAATCTTAGGAGTACATACAAGGCTGCGAATGATGACAACGCCGTCGAACAAAGGGTGACAGCGATGGTGGTGGACTTTGGAAACCTAAGCACATTTTCCGCCGCTCTATCGGAAAGATGTATTGGTCCTGTTATAGCTACGTGTGCGAAGAATCCCCAACAGAGCGCAAGGACTGTGAACTGGCCAATAATGACAGCAATGGGCCAAAATAAACGACGGCAGCTTAGTGATCGGTCTTGCTTCTCGGAATGCGAATGGGTGAAAACTTCAGATTCTGGATGATGGTAAGAGGTGTCAAGAAGTGGAAGGGCTTCTGAAGCGGACATTGGAGGCGACTGTAGTGTGCTTGGAGGGAAGACTGTGTCAACATTGTATCATCGCGATGGCGGTAATTATAAACACCAGACAAGCGCTGACGCCGCTGAGCTGTGTTCAAGTTTTGAGGCCTGATAGTTTGAAGTAACAAGCGAATCAACTGACTCACAGACATCACATCAATGTCAAATCAACCGCTGGTATGCCAAGCCAGTGTCAACTTTGCACTGCTGGTTCCGATATATTTAGAAACTTGGTCTTTATACGACTGAGCCCAGCCATCGATTTTCGCACCTTAGGTACCCCTTTCGAACCTGTCATGAGATAACCCATAACCTGTGATAACCCATAGCTTTTCCGTAGACTCAAGACTGAGCTCGAATAGCTCATAAGGGTTGACTTCATCGGTGCTGGACATGGCCGAATCACGGTAGTTTGAGGTGTGGCAAACCACAATTTGAGTGAAAGTCGGGTGCAGTCCGGCTCACCCACACGTCGTCGCACACGCACGGTTCGGACATCCTGCATCTTCGATATCTTCAATCGCCAGGCTGTTGAAAGCTAATCCATAAGTTCGATATCAACGTTGAATGATGCCCAGTGTGAGAATTGCGCCAGATACACATATCGTCTACAAGTCACGGTACGGCAGCCACGCCATCGTTCAAACCGCCCCCAAAGTCGTCATCAAGTACGGAGGCGTATTTTCGGAAGAGATTATTTGTGCGCGTTTCGCTCGTCGCTCGACTTCGGCTCCTTATCCGGCCCACGCATCATCCACCATCCTCATTTCACACCACACTCTTCCATTGGTGCCTGGTATATTTGTATGGAGAAGATGCCTGGAATCTCACTGGTCAGGCTCAGCTGCGCTCTGTCAACTCACCGAAACTGCTAGGGTCCGTTTCCGGGGGACCTTATTGCAATGAGTTTTTCCCACCTCATGTGGCCCCGAAACGTGCATTCTCGAGTGTCGGAGAGTTTCTCGATCATTACCGCCGGATGTTGTTGTTATTTTGCACGGAACAGTACACAGAGTCCCTGCTCTCCCAAATCCCACGAAACGCTGCCATACAATTCACGCATGGTGACCTACTGCCCAAGAATATCATCCTTGAAGGTTCTACCATTACGGGCATCGTGAACTGGGCTTTTATCTTGCATGTTGCGAGTATTGCCGGATGCATGACCCGTGTTTTATGACGCCAGGGTGGAAGCTGGTACTTTAAGAAGTCTTTCTGGGCAAGCCTCGCGAAATGGAGATAACTGCGGTCAGCGAACTGTTGCACGCCGGCGCGAACACTCTCGGATAACAAGGAGGTCAGACGATGCCTCCATTACTGCCTTGCATTCGACCAATCCCTGACTTCCTCATTCAACGCTCAGTATGTGAAGACACCATCTGCCTCTATTCAGATCTTGACTGAACACAAACCCTCCAGTGCGAGTCTTATTTCACTCTAGATTATTCCGGACCGCGAGGGCGGATCCTATTGTCAAGAACGGTATACGGTCGATGTGCTGAGTTTGCTGTCTAGGACACCGACATATGTTCCAAAATGAGATGGCAAAGGGCATGCGTTATGCGTTGCTATGGCTTCTGGTCGGTTCGGTAGGGTTCGGTAGAGCAACCTGCGACATAATTAGCAGTGATACCAATGCTATAACTCGCTTTACGCACCTGCGGAGTCCCCATTTATTCTCTAGCCACTGGTAGTTGGACTCCTTTCATCATCTATAGTGATGTGCAGGGCCGGGCTCAAAGCCCAAAGCCCGGCTTGAGTGGGCTTTGGGAATCGCCAGGCTGTTGGAGGCTAATCCATAAGTTCGGTATCAACTTTGGTCATGGCTTCACTTTGTGGACCTGGTGCGTATTGAATATATATTTTGGTGTTTTTCCTCCTCATTTTTTGGTGACGGATCTCCAGCAAATTCGAGCTATGCAAGCTGGAATTCAAGCACCACAAAGGCTGACAAAAGGCTGGAGTGGTTGCAAAGTAAGTCTCTTATTAATAAGTTGACATTCCTTGTACTGCTCTCCCGGGCCCTAGCTCACACGTCACAGCGAGTCCCCGTACTGAGGTTCGCGCAGCTGTCTCAAGCGTCGACGATCCTACGATGCCGCTGAACACATTTCGCATGTGAGCACCCGTTCATCCTGACCCTTCTTGTCCCCCGCTCCACCACTCTCTGTATTATTACACTCCCGCTGTCACAGGTCGAGCACAGTTCGAGCACCCCGTAGGCGGAAGGGCGTCATGAGGGTCGTGTAGGAGGCTTCGGAGATGAGGCCCTCGAAGGGGGGGGGGACGGGGGTAGGCGTGGTTGTCGATGGAGAGGAATGTGAAGGCCAATATGAGTGTAGCATTCAGAGCCATGCGGGAGACCGATTGGCGGCGTCGGACTCGGACCGCGCTTCTTGAAGGAAGTTTCATGTTGATGGTTCACAAATTCACATGTGCGAGCACGCCCGGCCAACTATAAGAAACCCATGCTGCTTCCCTTCACACCCAGAGCATCTGCGATATCTCCCGTTGACCGGCGAGTTTCTGCACAAATCATGTACGCCGACACCACGTCTGACCCGACTTACAGTAATGCCCCTTTTCACAGTCTATTTCAACAACCATCTACTCAAACAACCATGCACCTCTTCAAAACAATACTCTTCCACCCTTTCGCGAGTGTTGTCATTCTGCTCCTGCTCCTCTGGCTCTCCACGAGGTACGGCTCAGATATCATATTCGGCTACGGTGCACTCACTCCGAGTCACCATGCTGCCGTGTTGCTAGTGGCCAGGCCCTGCCAGTGCCTCACAATTCACTTGTCGCGCGTGACGACGTCTCCGAGTGGATAACCTTTGTCCCAGAAGGCACTTTCCGTACTCTCCAACATCCCCCACCACGTCCTGCAACGATAGCTGAAGCTAGGAAAAATCTATATAAACGATATCGCACCTCGTCGAAGAACTTCGAGTCGGTCAAGCCGCTGATATCGAAATTGCTCGACCTCGCCAAGGTTCCGCTGGAACTTCCCAACGCGCTCACCGTCCACGTCACCAACCATGTGCACCGCTCGGTTACAGATGATACTAAACACGTTTCGTTTTGGTTCATGTTGGGCAAACACAAATGTAGTGGCCACGCTTATACGGAAGACTCTGGGAAGACGGGTAACATCTGCAGTGCTGACTTGGGGAAAATGTTCGACCCGGATGCGGTATGTTTTTTTTTTTTTGCGTGCGAGTAGCTTCCTTGCGTGACTAATGGTGTACGATACTAGCCTCGAGTCCAACGCGCTCACCGTCCACGTCACCAACCATGTATACCGCTCGGTTGCAGATGATACTAAACACGTGTCGTTTTGGTTTATGTTGGGCGAACGCAACTGCAGTGGCCTTGCCCCGGAAGGCACTGGGAAGACGGGTACTTTTCGAATTTTTCGAATTTTTTACTTGTACATATGCGCTTTCACCGTTTTGTAAACAACCTTGCGCTCCTTGGTGCTTTTCCCACCTCACAGGATGAACTTGAAGGTAACATCACATACAATAATAACAATGAAATTTACACCAAGAAGCTTCAAAGATAAACCAGTCTGATCACACAAGGGCCACCCCCCCCCCCGAAAATTCAACACGAACCCCCCACCCTAAACCCCACATCCTCCCACCCCACATCCTGCCTCAGCGCCCCCGTCAACAGCAGCTCCTGCGTATACACCGCATGCCCCTGCTGCACCAGCGGCCGCCAAATCGCCGCATCCGCCACACACGAAACAACATGCCGGCTCCCACTCGCGCCCAACATCCGCACCGTCGGCGTCTGCTGCGAAACCTACCACCCACCCACCCACGCATCATCAGCGAAACCAACGCCACAGAAAAAAACGCCGCCAAAGCAGAAAAAAAAAAAAAAAGGCCCACCTGCCCACCGCCCGCAGCGACGATGTTCCTCAGCAGCTTCATCTCCACGGGCACCTTGGGCGTCACATAGAACGTCTGCCCCGCAAACACGCCCCGCCCGCGCGCCTCCCGCGCCCGCCGAATCGCATCCCCCAGCTTGAATTGGTACTTCTCCTCATTCTCCGGGTCCCGCAGCACGTACCCCTCCTCCGCTACACCGCGTCAGCCAGTCAGTCAGTCTCGCAACACACAACCCAAACACAGAGCACAACACCCACGCAAGAGCGTCTTGGCAGCGGCCGACTCCACGGCCCACGTCTCCGCGAGGATGAACGGCGCGACGGCCAGCGCGCAGAGGAACTTCTCCGTGCGCACGAGGTGCGGCACGATCAGGTGCGTGCACTCCGCGGGCTTCGTGGTGATCTTCACGCCGAGCTTCGTCAGCGCCTTCGGGCCAACAAGTCAGCACGCCAACGGGGGCATCCCCCAAAGGTCCGGACACGCACCTTGACGACGGCGTCGGACAGGGTCAGTTGCGTGGTCATGAGCCGGACGGCCGTCGCAGGCACACTCGACCGCTGGGTCTGTCGGCTGCCCAAAAAAGCAGGCTCACACACAGCAACACACGAGCAAAAAAAAAAAAAAAACGCACCCCGCCCCGCCCGTCTTCCTCGCAGGCTTCCCAACGCTCGCCTCACCATCAGAATCCCCACCCTCACTCCCCGCCCCAAAACTAACCCGCGCCCTCTTCCCCTTCTTCCCGGTCCCTTCCCCCTCGACATCCCGGCTCCTATCCCCCGCGCGCTCCCTCCTCGCGTCCTTCCGCATCTCCATCTGATAACTCAGCACATCCGGCATCACCTCCTCCCGCAGCCTCCGCGTCGCCCTCGCCGCTGCAGACCGCTTCCCCGCCGACGCGCGCCCCGCAGCAGACACCGGCGTCGCCGTCTTCGCGGGGGAGGCCGGCGAGGGGGAGAGCGGGGAGAGCGGGCGCTTGGACGAGGACGCGGAGGCGACGGCGAGGCGCAGGGACTCCGTGCGCGGGGGCGCGCGTCGGGGGGACGACGATGCCGCCTCCGCTGCGTCCTTTGCGGTTGGGGAAGCTTTTGCGGGGGAGAGGATGGCGGAGAGGTGCGGCACGAGGACGGACATGATGCGTTTCGGGGCAGCCGCCTGTTTTGCAGGCGAAGCGAGTACGTCGGCATCCGTTCCGAGATCGTTGTCCTCATCCTCATTGTGTGGCGGCGCCTTTCTCTTCCTCGTCGAGGGCCCGGGCGCTGC
>QLPF01003910.1:0-19590 GCA_003314045.1 Hygrophorus pudorinus
CCGCAGTGGCTGAGCTATCGGCTCTTGACTGCTATCTTGAACTCCACGGAGTATCTACACCATGGGAGTTATCCCGGAATAAGCACACTGAGAGTGTGACAAGTTGCAACTGAGCGAATACCAAATACAGCAGTGTGGCAAATGCCTACCAAATATGGCGATGTGGCAAATACCCACCAGACACAATAGTGTGTCATTCAAACCCTGATACCCATGGGTATAAAAGGTCGATTACAGCTCTGCTGTAATCCTCCTCACCTAGTATCCACATGTCCTACTGAAGCCCCCGCTGATCACCCAGTTGTGGGTCCAGTTCTCAGTCCTGATCCCACTCACACGGTAAGGAAAAAGGGCTCACAGCCAAAACCTCCAGTCCCTCTGGACATCCTTCCTGCTCTTCGCATCATAGACACGAAGAAACTCCTACCATTGCGAGCCTAACAGCTTGTGTCTTGCCTCCAATAGAGGTGGACCCCACTTTGCACGCTTTAGTGCATCCCAAAAGATGTCACACATGCATCGAATATGTCACCCACCTGGTGGCACAACACAATAACGGGGCTACTGAAGCCCTGTATGAAAAGCAACGTGCCTATTGGCACAAACAACTCCACCAAACTGTGTGGGAACAAAGCTATGATTGTGGTCGCGCAGATGTGCACAAAGACAATGTGCAATTGTGCAACCAAGTCAATGACTTGTATGATGAGGAGCAGAGGCTCCAAAGCAAAATAGCTAGCTTGGAAAAACAGCTATTGGCCAAAGCTGACACAGTGCCCTCACAGGCTCAAAGTGAAACACGGCCCTTGCTGCAAGCTCACATCGAGCTCCAGCCTCCTACCACGACCAAGGGTAAATCCAGGGACTACACCCAGTCCGATGTCCCCATTCTGTTAGCAACTTACCCTCGGATTGACAATGAACCCTATGAGGGTATGACAATTGATTAGGAATTGTCTCTACAATACGATGATGCTATTGCTCGTTCATTAAACCAGGCCCTACCAGGCCCGCTGCCTGTCCCCATGCAGCCTACAGCAGGGTCTTCATATGCTCAAACCACAAACCTTGCTAGGTTCATTGTTCCTCCCAAACTGGCTGACTCCGTTAGGGAGATAAAGTCATTGCCTAGCAGCAAAATCACCTCATTCAAAGTCAAGGTGAAACTGTCCTCGGTCATAGGGCCCCCCATGTCTATAAGGCTATTCCGAAATGGCCTACCTGTAGCCTTAGGAGCCGGCGGTCACCCGTCATTATACCTCGACTCCTTGTGGAGAAACATCAAAGGGCCAGAATTCTTCCCTACGAAGAAAGGTTCCTCATCCGAACCTCCAGCCATAGGCCCATCACACCCCTCATTTAGGGCCCTTGCCGAAGAGGCATACAAAATTCTGTTTGATCAATGGTTGCTCACTCAAAGAGCATTAATAGTGCTGGCATTACAAGCCAAAGTGCTGCCACCTGCAGGCCAACAAACCCAATACCCAGTAGACAAGCTGGTCATAAATCGCAACGATGTGCCTAAGGCTATCCGTCACAACGACAAAAACTGATACCGATCGGATGACCTAGTGGTATGGCAATTCCTTCAGGATGGTGTGCCTACTAGCTCTGCCCGCAGGGCATTTGAGCTTAAGGCTCTTGAAATACTTGGCAACGGCCAATACCTGGGCTTGGTAGCCCCTAATACCATCCCCAGCTTCTGGGAAGCTTGTCACTTCCCTGACAACAAACCCTTCGACAAATCCATCATCGCCACACACTATTATCAGTGTGGACTAGTAGTGTTCCCAAAGTTTAGTTTGAAACCGTTGAAACTCAGTTCAAACCCAAACCAAACTCTGAAGTTTGGGTTTGGTTTGGGATTTTGGCAAACTCAAACTGAACTCTGAGTTTGGTTTAGCCAAAAACCCCTTGGGAACCAAACCAATTACCATATATGGTAAGAGTTCAGGTTTGAAACCTGAACCGAACTGCTTTGGAGCCAAACTCCAAGGTTTGGTTTTGAACTTTGGCTGGACCAAACTCCAAAGTTTGGTTTGGGGTTTCAAAAAAAAGGCCAAAACCAGACCAAACTGAACTTTGGGAACACTAGGACTAGACTCTACCGTCTACAAAACCATGTTCCATGGTTATGCAGAACACGCCATCCTTGCACGTGCCGATGCAGGCCAACCTCTCTCACCAGTAGTGAACTTCACGGGTAACCCCCAGGTACTTTCAGCTGTACCCGCACCCGCACCAGCGTGTACCCGTACCTGTCACGGCAGGTACAGGTAAAAGCCCGGGTACAGTATTTTGTACCCTGGGGTCACCCGTGTACCCGTACCCATCACAGGTGACCCGCGGGTCTCTCACTTAGCTGACTACTGGTAGTACATGTATTATAATATATATAATATGTTTGGCGGGCAGCGTAGGGCTGCCCGCCCTCTGTTGTGTATGGTACATGTTAGGGGTGGACTTGTGTCTGAATGTGAGACAACGGTGGTGATGGGCAGGCGTGTGGTGACGTTGCGGGTGGTGGGGACGCGTCATGCATCGTGTGGTGGGGTTGTGGGTGCCGGGGACGCGTCATGCGTCGTGTGTGACGTTGTGCATGCCGGGGACGCGTTGTGCGTCGTGTGGTGACATTGCGGGTGGTGGGGACGCGTCATGCGTCCTATGTGGGGTTGTGGGTGCTAGGACACATTGTGTGGGATGTGTGTGGGTGCCGGGGACATGTGATGTGTTGAGGGGAGGTGGTGGATCAGGATCGGAGTTGAACGCAATACTCTCGCGTTCAACTCCCATAATGGGTCTACAGATTTGTCATTTATCATTAGTAGTTGTTTACAATACAATCTATGTATTACTCACCTTTTTGTGCCCGCGGTTACCGCTGTCTCGAGCGGTGGGTGGTAGTGAGTAGTGGCGGCTGAGTTTGAAATGTGGAACAGTGAGCGGAATATTCGACACACCCGCGGGTTGAACAAAATGCAAAAAATTGTTACCCCCTTAGAACTCTAGCCTCACTATAATAACATTACATATAGTAAATATTATTATTGGTGAACCATTGCACATTTTAGGTGACGGGTACAAATATGAGGGGCGGGTACAGCTCCCGGGTCCGGGTACAAGTCTGGGTAGAAATTTTACTACCCTTACCTGTACCTGCGTGAAATACCCACCCAATACCCGCGGGTATTCTTGTACCCCTGCAATACACTACTCACCAGTGGATCACACCACTGTTAACCCTGCTGCCACAGCATCTGCTACCGGCTCCACAGTATCACTGGCCTCTATGCTGGCCCCTCCTCCAGCTTGCGTTGAGAAATGGTGCACTGAGCCTATCAAAAAATATGGCAAATGGCCTAGATGCAGTGTCAAGCTTATGACAGCAAAATACATATGCACTGCTGCATCAGCTGAAGAGCTGACTGCGCTCTCTGCCTTCCAAGGCAATAAACCCATCAATGAAATACTCGACAATGCATACACAATATATGCCGAAGAAGGCGACCAAGACTCAGCCGACGAGAAACTGCCAGAGCCTCGTGCTAGGCGCATCGAGCTTACGCCTGAACCACCAGAGTGTGTTGTTGATCCCGACACCCTCATGGGCCCATGCTAGTTTAGCATCTATACTTCCTCTTAAAGGGGGGGAAGAGTGTAAGGAATCTATGATTCCTTGTTTACTTTCTTTAACTTTCTATTTTATCTTTATTATCCTTATTTACCGCAGACATGTGCCACAATGTACACATGTACAAACATACCATATTACACTGTCTGTGTCGCACGATCTTTATATATATAACTACCACAACTCATAAACAGCATAACATTCATTAAACCAATACACTTGATTTGGACCTGTGAATCGTGCACTGTGAGTTCTAGTTTGTTATCATCTCTTTCCCATACTTGTTATAGGGCCTTAAGAAGCCCTATACAAGTTTATATTTCTGCACCTCATTTTTCACTATTCCCTTGGTTTCTGCTACTCTTGGTAGAATTTTAATATGATCTCCATATACTTGATTGTTTCAAGGCTATTTGACCACAAATTCTGAGTCATTGGGCAATGCAAAATTTGCATTATACCCGGTATGATAGTCTAAAATATATCCTTCGACCCTCCTCAAATATTATATACACTACCAGTGAGTACTAGTGAGTGAGTGTGAAGGCTGCTTACTGTGAATGCTGGGTAGTGGGCACTGGCTATACAAAACACAAAAGTGGGTCCACCATTCACAAGAATATTTGGCTAACCATGATAAATTTGATAGATAAATTGCTCATTAACAAGAAACATGTCTCCTGAAAGACACCTTCCAAACTGTGTACACATCTGCTGCACTGTTACAGAAACGACTTTCCCTGATTACAACTCAAAACTCCAGGCAAGGCTGTCATGGCTAGTGTTGCCGCAGCTGGCTTAGCTGCAGCTGCGGCTGGCTAATTTACCCCTTATTCGCCAGCCATAGCTGCGAGCCGTACATAGCCGGCTGCAGTTGTCTACAGTCAGCGCACAGCCGGTATATGTTATAAAAAAATTTATTTTTCTATTTGAAAAAATTTGCTGGCAGGAGCCAGCATTTCGCTGGCTCCGCTGGCATGTATGTAGTGTACAGTAATAAAGTCAAATGCCCCGTGCTCTGTTGAAGAGCGCAGGGGTGGGATACGTGGTGGGTGGGGCCTGGCAGGTGAAAACGAACGCCCTGTGCTCTGTTGAAGAGCACAGGGGTGGGATATGTGGTAGGTAGGGCCGGGTGAGTGAAAACAAACACCTTGCACTCTGTTGAAGAGTGTGGGGGTGGGATACGTGGTGGGTGGGGCCAGGTGGGTGAAAATGAACACCCTGTGCTCTGTTGAAGAGCATGGGTGGGATACGTGGTAGGTGGGGCTGGGTGAGTGAAAACAGACACCCTGCACTCTGTTGAAGAGTGTGGGGGTGGGATTGGTGGTGGATCACATGGGGGCCAAAGTCAAAGTTGAACACCCCACACTCTGTTGAAGAGCATGGGGGTGTGGGGGCCAAAGTCGAAATCGAACACCCCACGCTCTCTTGAAGAGCGTGGGGTCAGTTCTGGTGGTGGTGGTGGGTGCCGCATCAGATGTGTTGTCTCGTGTTTAACCACGAAATGTACCTATATATATACAGTACATTAAATAAATATGTAGATAAATGTTTGCTTACTTTGTTTGCCCGCAGTTACCGCTTTCTCGAGCGGTTGGTGGTGTCTTGAGGTGGGTGGCTGAGTTCAAACTCGGTGGCTGAGGCTGAGTGTGCGCAGAAACAAACACACCCATGGGCTGAACAAAGTGCAAAAGTCAGTCCACAGCCTGAAAAATGATCTATTAATAATTATAACTAGTATACTATGCAATATAATTAAAATACTAGTATACATATATACACCGGCTTAGCTGGCGGCTTGCGGCTTTGGATTTTTGACAGCCATAGCTGTGAGCCGGTGCACAGCCTTAGCCGAGCTAGTGACCGGCTGGCTAGAAATCAGCCTGGCTTGCAGCTGGCAGCCGGCCTGCAGCCACAGCCATGGCAACACTAGTCACGGCTGCTCAGGCTGGCAGCACTCTGTCTTACAAAAAGTCAATTCAAGTTCATGATCTTGAAACAGCTTGGCATAAGCTTACCACCGTTACTGACACTCTGTCCACAATTCTCCAGACTTGAAATTCTGGAAACATATCATCACTAGGATTGCCCCCCAAAATGGCCACACTGCTTGATTGCCATAGTGCAAGACAACACTTTGGCAGTACCCAGAATAAATGTCGACTAGTATCATCTACTACCCACCCATTCAAATTGAACTGCCACTGAATAGAGCAAGTGCCATGCATACCAAGACTGTCCATGTTGAGGGTTGAAAATAAGCTCCCACACCATTGATTTTCCCCTTTCTCGATGTCCCAGACCCGGATTGTGTTGTCATTCGAACCAGAGACAATTCATTGGCCATCCGGGGAGAAAGCAAAGGATGTGACCTGACCTTGGTGCCCTTGCAGAGGCCCCACCACAGTCTCCTCCTTCTCGACATCCCAGATAGTGTTCCCAAAGTTCAGTTTGGTCTGGTTTTGGCCTTTTTTTTGAAACCCCAAACCAAACTTTGGAGTTTGGTACAGCCAAAATTCAAACCAAGCCTTGAAGTTTGGCTCCAAAGCAGTTTGGTTCAGGTTTCAAACCTGAAATCTTACCATATATGGTAATTGGTTTGGTTCCCAAGGGGTTTTTGGCTGAACCAAACTCAGAGTTCAGTTTGAGTTTGCCAAAATCCCAAACCAAACCCAAACTTCAGAGTTTGGTTTGGGTTTGAACTCAGTTTCAACAGTTTCAAACTGAACTTTGGGAACACTAATCCCAAACCCGGATTGTCTCATCATACGAACCAGAGACAATTCACTTGCCATCCGGGGAGAAAGCGACGGACATGACTGAATCTTGGTGCCCTTGCGGAGGCCCCACAACAGTCTCCTCTTTCTCGACGTCCCAGACCCGGATTGTGTTGCCATATGAACCAGAGACAATTTGCTTGCCATCCAGGGAGAAAGCAATGGACATGACCGGACCTTGGTGCTCATTTAGGATTTGAAGCTGCTGTGATCATTCATTCAATCAGCTGTTCACAATAGACATTAAATTTGGGAACTTCAGGGACAAAGTTCTTGATACAAAAGACTTGTTTGGGGAAAATGGCAAGGCAGACACGTAAATGTGGGGAACACTGTGTGCAATGGGCTCCCAAAACGTTGACAGGAATTTACGAGTATCTGTTGCTGATGCTGATATATCATTGTCACGGGTCTAACCAATGATAAGCCACCCCTCGATATGATGAAGTTTCAGTATCTCACCTGACTAACATGGGCCAACAGGTCCAACGAAGTAGCTGCATGACCAAGTTGTTTTGTCAAGTTCATGACCTCCAACCAATGCAAAGTGTGGCCGTACAAGAATGTCCCAGCCTAGCATCAGTAACATAGTCTCTTAGATACCTTTTGAGGTTATGGGAATTGTGTCTGAAAGATACCTTTGTATGGGAGCCTCACAATGAAGGCTCTGGATGCTCTGAAGCTCAGCACAGTTGAGGCTCTCGGATATAACATTTTAGGGTCGTGAGGCTCAGGTTGTTGGTGTATTCCCAAACATCTTGAGGCTCATATCCTGTCCGTCATCATATGTTTTCAGTGTGATTCTTTGTTCTTCTATTTCTTTTTCCTGTGTCTGTCCCCCATGTCAATTGTTATAATGATATTATATGTTTTCCACTGGATGCATCATATGTTTTGATATTCTGATTTAATTGGTCTGATCTTTTGTCATGTTTCTAGGCCTCAGAGATGTGTATATTTCATCTAGGCATGACATTTGAAAACATACCATATTATATAATTCAAACAAACGGCAGTGACAAAGAATAAGAAGGCAGGGTGCAAGCAGAGAGCAGAACAATCAAAGAAATGCTACAAACAATATATTTACCTGGAAAGGTCTGAGATTGTCTTATGGTACCACACTTCTGACTAACAGGATGGACCTGGGCTGCCTGATTGTTCACTCATCTGGCTATGAGAGGAATAAACAGGACCCTTTGGTCCATATGTCAAATGGGGCGGCACCTGCGAGGGAAATTTGGGGTAGGTTGGGTTAAACCAGGGACCTGGTGAGTGAGCATAGTACAGGTTTGCCAGTTGCTTGATGTATCCGCCGTATCAGGGGTCTCATGGGTCAACACCACCAGGCACAAAACTCCCTCTATAAAACCTCTTGTCGTGCTGTTGGCCTCCCTGATTGTCATAATAGGGCTGTTGTCCATGATAGGGATACCCCTCATGCTGCCTATTAGTGTCTGCACCCTGTGATTCAGAGTGAGATGCTCCCTTGTTGTAAGCCGGCCTAGGTTGAGGCCTTGAGCTTTCTGTAGCTCCACCATTTGAGACACCAGCATCCGGAGTGCTGCTACGAAGACCACATGACAGATCAAGAGGGGCAGTGGATCAGGGGTTACTTGCAGGTTTGATGGGAGGGACAGTAGATCGGCGAGCTGCAAGTATTGTTATAGGCCCATCATCTTCGTTGTCATCGGGGAAGACATCATGTTTGACCCTGTGGACAACCATCATCGCTGCTTTCCCCTTACCCCTTACTCCCCTCAGGTTGTCGCTTTCATCCTCCGAGTCGGTGATGTCCACATATCTCACTTTAGCCTTAGCCTGCCCTGTGACAACACCAGTGGTTCCCTTCCCCCTGCCTTTCTTCCCCTTTGCTGTCTTTGGCCGTTTTGATTTGCTGCTTCCAGCTGCCTTTGACTTCATTTTCTTCCCACTCTCCAACTCACTGTTCTCGGGTGACTCCAAAACTCTCCTCCTCTTTGAAGCTCTTGATATCTTTGGATGCACAGGCTCTCATTGATTGTCCTTATCCTCATTGATTTCCCCCTCTGTAGATGGAGCCTCGATAGGGTCCAACTCAGCAATAGGCATTGGTGGGGCCTCCGTAGCCTTTGTGTTGTTGACATGCTTCTTCATAAGCTTGGGTGCCGAAACTGCACCAATGTCGGGTTCATTACTAGTAGGATTGTCTTTATTGTCATCTACTTTAACACTTCTTGAGATCTCTTCAGACATATCTGTGACGTCCTTCCACCTGGCAGCTTGCCCCAGGCTGTCTTTCACAAGCTCCTGAGTCATGAATGAATTGTCGCCGCATTGACACCAACATGGCTTTTTTGCTGTCGAAATCCCATACACTACTGGCTTATCCTCTGTCTTAACATCTAGTATGATTACCATGCAATCAGATAGATGTTTCATTTATTTATTTTACTGTGAGCATCAAATTCAGCGACAGCCACAATCTGTAGCTGTAACTTCATTGTCAGTCTGACAGATTTCAATAGTATATCTTGTTCCATTGAATTAAGATCAGTGATCCCCTTGCTTTTTTTGGTGCCAAGTTGTTCCCCTAGGAAACGGACACCATCAGGATAGTTTTGTAGGGCAAGCCGACTCTTTGCAAGATGGCATGGTAATGTCACCCATGGCAGCATCTTAGTTGACAGGAAGTGCCTCCCATGATCTGCTGTAGTGTTTCAGTCAGTTCAGAAACTTATTTCTCTTATTCCTTCACTTACTATACATCTTCATAATCGCCACATAGATGAGATCGATTTTTGTGCCTGCAACACTTCCATTGGGATCATCAAGCTCCGACTCCCCCTTGACCTCGGTGACATCATCCCAGGTGTCTGCGACAACCTCCAAGGATGCTGAATTACTATGATATGTTAGTACCACATTATAGACTTGTTATTCATCCTTACTATACAAATGATTGGAACAGGGCCAGCATGGTGTTATCATCTGATCTGCATCAACTCTGATAAAACTGAATGGGCAAAGCTGTTTCGGTTAGCTAGCACAGAGAATGAAGGAGAAAGAACACACCCTGGCTGCCCCAGGCATTGTCACCAATTTCACCAATTTCTGGTCTTGATTTGCAACATCTCCTGCCATCAATACTGTACTCTGGAAACCATGGGTATTAGCTGCATTAAATAACTATCGAATAGGTTAGTAATTTGAAGCCTTGGGTATCCGAAATAAATACTCACTATAGATTGGATCTGTTTCCCAACATGATGGAACTCAGCCCCACATTGCCCGACTGACATGGCAGAGTTGCCATATTGACAAGACTCGTGATCTGTCTCCAGTATCACTTTGTAGTTACTATTGCGGAGCTTGAATGCATGATAACAGGCAAGTTGGGTAGATAAATTGTCAGGATCTAAGTACAGAGTAGTCAGACCTGTGTAGCTAATGGTTATGTGACGGAAAACTCACTAATTGGGTGTGAGACCTTCTTGAGGGCTTCACAGAGCTCACTTGTTGCTGGATCACTGACATCTGTTATGAATAGTCAGCTTCAGACATTACAATGAGGCATATATTCATTACCAATCACATCTTCAAGGTGTAGGAGTTCTGATTCCATATTCTCCTTGAAATATGGACGGTAGTAGTTCTAGTGGTTTTTGCCAACGTGTACTCGAGTGGTGAGGTTGAAGCGAGCCTTGAGTGATGAAAGGCTGACACCAGTGGACCGAGCAAGCATGTTGAAGGTGGTGTTTATCGCCTCAAACTCCTTAGTGATCTCAGCTAGGGTGGCATTCGAGATGCAACCTCGATGGCCTTTGTCATCTGTTGCACTTGACCCCACTAGTGTTAGTCACAGGTGACACCGCAGGTGACAAGTGGTCACACTGCACCCGGCACCCGTCATACCGCAACCTTCACAGGTACGGGTTAGGACACTGCAGGGAAACCTGACAGTGTCTCAAACCGCACAGGTGTTTAATACCGCAGTCCTCACGCAAGTTTAAATACTCAATATTACTAGTAAAATTTACAAATAATCTACATAAGTCCTCAATATTACTATATTGTACGATATACCAGGGGTGGATGCACCACCCCCACTGCCATTTCTTCACTGAGGTGGTGACGGCCCCTCACAAGAGTGTTGTCTGGATGGGCATAGTAAGTGGGTTAAATAAACCGGAATGGGTGCCGGAAGTCGAAAACGAACACCCCATGCTCTTTTGAAGAGCGTGGGGTGTGGTTAGGCGATGCCAGTCAAAATTGAATGCCCCACGCTCTTTTGGAGAGCGTGAGGGTGAGATGAGGTGTGGGTGGGTGAGTGCAGTCAAAATCAAATGCCCCACACTCTTTTAAAGAGTGTGGGGCCCAGAGTCAGAACTGAATGCCCCGCACTCTGTTGAAGAGGGTGGGGCTAGGTGCGGGATGGTGGTGGGGTGGACAATGTCTTGCATTTGTGTGCGAGATGACATTGGTGGTGTTGGACAACGGACAAACATGTTGTCTCGCATTTGCATGCAAGACAGCGTGTTGGTGGTGCTGGACAACGGACAAACATGCTGTCTCGCATTTGCATGCGAGACAGTGTGTGGGTGGTTTCTATGGGGTGTTGGCAGTGCCGGATGCCGGACAACCCTGCTGTCTCGTGTTGGGTGCAAGACGGCATATGGCGGTGGTGACGTGGCTGTTCTCACACTGGGTGCAGGACGGCAGTTGGGTGGTGGATGGCGGATGAACATTGTCTCACACCAATGGAAGACGGCATGTGGGTGGTGTTGGCAGTGTTGGCAGTTCTTGGATGCTGTGTGACCCGGCCATCTCATGTTGGGTGCGAGACAGCAGGCAGCGGTGGTGACATGGTCTGTTCAACCCCTGATTATAATGAACATAAATAAATTTTAGTGTATGATTACATGGTGACAAGTTTAGTACTCACCTTGTTGACCCCGCGGTTACCGCTTTCTCGAGCGGGTGGCGGTTAGGTGTAAGTTGACAGCAGCTGAGTTTGAAACTTGAAGATACTGTACAAAGATTATTTCTGTTTAATTCCTGTAAGTAAATTGATAGATAAATTAAGACAAAAACCCATTAACTACCTGTGATACCACAGGTGCGGGTTGCGGTATAGCGCAGTGTGGTGATATCCCACACTGCACCTGTACCTGTGACACCCATCACGCTATTACCGCGGGGTGACCTGTGACCTGTGACTAACACTAGACCCCACACCCTCCACTACATCATCATCATCAAGATTAATATCAGTTGTCCACTGTTTGACTTCGAATGACTGAGGCCCTGTTTGACAGGGATTATAATCTGAATTATAGCAGAATTATTAGATAAATTATGTACATGTGGCTGACAAGTGTGACAGCCAATCGGAGTCTGAGTCATCATGGTGCGGACTTGTTGTCAACGACTAGGCTGCCTATATGTTCATCAACATTGTTGCGATTTCGGCTTGCTGCCGAATGCAGATCAGAAAGCCAGTTTGACATCCTCCCAGGCCTTATCACACCTCAAAACTCAGTGGAGCTCAGTGGGTACAGGAGCTGCTAGATGGGCATCCTAATAGGATCAAGATCGAGCTCAGCATGTGCCTTCACGTCTTCAAGAATTTGGTCACCGTCCTTCGTGCCTGTGTCCAAACACCTGTCATGCGAAGAGCAACTCGCAATTTTTCTATACGGATCTGTCACCACCTTATCAATTCGACACTTGGGTGAACGCTTCCAACACTCAAATGGTACAATCTCAAGGTATGAATTTCATAGTATTGCATGTGTTTTTACCGACTTTTTTAAGGTATTTTCATAGAGTTTTGGTCATTCTGTCGTTGCCCACATTTTACAATGCATATGTTCACCTTCCTACCAACACATTCCCGATTCCCCCCGAAATTTCCATCAATCCCAGGTTCACTGTGTATTTTGATGGTGTGTTAGGTGGTATTGACAGCACGCACATCAATTGTGTGCTGTCTTTAGAGGAACGGGACATGAGCTGCAATTGCAAGGGAGGCGTCACCCAAAACGTCCTTGCATGCTGCTTGTTCGGTCTAAAATTCCAGTATTTCATGAGTGGTGCAGCTGGTGTGTCTGCAGATGCAGCCCTCTTCCATGATGCACACACCTCCAATCTGCATGTGCCCCAGGACAGTTATTTCCTCACTGACAGAGGGTTTCCAGGATGCGACTCACTATTGATTCCATACCGGTGCATCTGCTATCATCTTGCCGAATGGAGTCACACCAATTTACAGTGCGTTCATACTTCCTTGATTCACATTCTTCACATTGATCTTTTCTACTAGACCAGTAAACAAAGAAGAACTATTCAACCTTCGACATGCTTGTGCACGGAACATCATCGAACGAATTTTCGGAGTACTCAAGCGACATTTTGAGATCCTTTCACACCCCCATTTGTACAGCATGTTCTGGCAGGCTTGGCTTCCCCCTGCCCTCGGTGCCATCCATAATTTCATTCACATCCACGACCCAAGTGAGATCAACGACTTCAGCTTCAAGGAGTTCAGCCACGAGACTGGCCCGGGGTGGACCAGAAGGGGTGTTGGGTTGGCTGCTAGGCCAGCTGGCATTGCTGAAAGAGAGCAAGCTGACACAAAATGTGACAAGATCGCACAAGCAATGTGGGTGGACTATCAAGCCCTCTTGCACGAAAGAGCCGCCAACCAGTAGAGTATGTAGCTGTGACATTCATGTAGTATACATCGCCTATGATATCTGATATGTGCAAGTCGAGGACAAGAACAGTGTGATTCGAAATTGTACATACATTTGTACATACGGTGGGTCTGAGTCTGCGAGTCAAGTACTACATGGCAGGTATTCTACAGAAGATTGAAACCCTCCAGCCACTTTGCAACCCAAGCTTGCCTCAAACCGTCCCATTTCAACTCCATGTATGTGTCCGCTGCACTGACGTCCTTGGTGAAGAGATCGACGAGTGCGACGAGTTGTTTGTCTGAGAGGTATGCCTCTGCAGATCGAATAGCAAGACGTCTCCGGGTAGATGATGCCGGTTCACCGTGCAACAAACTGCCGGTTGCCTCACAAAATGCATCTGTGAAGTCCTCAAGACATGAATTCAGTGCTGCTACTTGAGGGTCAGGTGCTAGTGCGATTGCCGACAGATGATGCCTCTTTGCAGTTGGCCCGGGTGTGGATGCTGCAGATGTGGTTCCGGAGGCAGGATCATCCAAGGCCGAGAACCTCTGCTTGTGTGTCATAACAGCACTGAGCGGAGGCATGATGGGGGCTGGGGTCAGTCTGACATAGGACTGGGTTTATGACCATCCCCTGCAGTCTCATTCTCCCCGGTCCTGTTTCCCCCAGTCTCATCCTCATCTTCACCGCCGCCACCAGTGCCAGCACTAGCACCACTACTCACCATCGGCTCCTGAGTGGCTTCTGGTGGGTGGATCAGTTGGAAGACATTTGCAGTCTTCTTGCACGTCAGCATCATGTCCTGCATGGCATCATAATGAGGCCATCTTTTTTTTTGAAGCAGGCAGCCTTTGGGTACCTCTTCAAGGGGTTGCCAGTCAATCTGGATCACAGGTGAGTGAGCTGGACAGTATGCACTTCAATGTAGGCCTCCCAGACAGCAAGGTTATTTTTGTCGATATCCACACCATATTCGTCGTCCCATGTGAAGCCAGACACTTTCTTGAGGGCGTCCACAATAAGGTAGAGGTCTTTTAGCTGTAAAATAGATATTTGTGAGTACTATAGCAATAGAAAGGCTACATGCAATGCACATTGGCAAACTTATTCTTACATGCCAAGGAGGTCTTCACACCTCCCTTGGACTGCTGGGTCTCTAACAGCTTTGCTGCCACTGTCCAAGTAGTGCCCTTGAAATTGAAGCCATCCCCACATTCCCCTTGGTTACCCTCAATGAGCTTGGTCTCGTCTGCTATGGTCCAATGGGCTTGGGTTGACTCATGTGTGGCAGCAGGAGGGCTATCAGATTGGTCTGCGAGAGCCTGAGGGTTGGGAGCAGGGTGTACTGTAGTTTTCTTCATTTTCCTGGGAGCCATAGAGCAGCAGCTGTGTTGGCCTTGAGTCACACAAGTCACACTCCAAAAAGGCAATGCCACAGCATATAATCTAATTATTGTCAAAAACTTGATTAAATTTTTTTGGCAGTATAATCTGGATAATCTCAGATTATAATCCCTGTCGAACGGGGCCTTATTTATATTAGTAATAAGTTATTTCAAGCCATACCTTCTGCTGATAGGTACAGTGATGGTTTTTTGTTGCCCTTTCCTTGTGCTTTTCGCCAGACCATGAGGAGGGCATGGCTGGCAGACCAATAAATTCGTGTCTGTTAATATTGGGTAACAGGTTTTATACTTGTACACATCGATTTCAGGACCATCCACATGAGTCCACAGGTCAGATTTCCCAGCATACTTGTAACAATTTTTTTCATCTGGTGTGTACATCAGGAAAAGAGGGGTCCACTTAAGTTGTCTTATATAGTCTTAAGTTGTCTTAAGTTGGTCTTAAGTTGTCTTAGTCGGCTAGTCTGGTTAAGACAAAATAAGCCCAGATGTTTTCTTAACTGGTCTTAGTTTCATCTTAGTTTCGTCTTGAAAGCTCTTAAGTTCTTAGTTTTGTCTTGATTTTATCATATTATTTGTTTTAATTTCTCTTAATCTGTCTTAATTTCAGAAATAACCACCATTTATTGGGTAAAGCAGATGAATAAACGGATGACTATATTAAGGGTGGGGCATGGATTCAAAAGTAAAAAAGGGGGATGCATACAGGTGAGGAGACGAGGAAGGCGATGGGGCACGGGGGGGACAGGGCACAATGGGGCATGGGGGGCACAGGGCACAACGGGGCACGGGGCACACTGGCAGGGGCACAGGAAAAACAAAAACAAAAAGATAAAAAAATTACAACAGTGCCGGGCGGGTGAATGACAACTTCAAGCCAGGAGCAACAATGGTGAGACCCAGAGAGGCTATTTTTATTCTGGAAGAAACTATGAGCACACACGAAAAATGATGAGAGATGCATACCATCATCAGACAGGTCAACTAGGGCTGCACAAACGTCAACCTCAGTTGACATCGATTGGGTAGTACCCCCACATTGATTCAACTTCAAATACCTCAGTGTCTTGGCAACGATCTTTGCGAAAGAACCATTGTGAAGCGTCTGGATGGAGTGAAGGTAGCTTCGTGTCACTGCACCCCAATTCATCTCATTGAACACCGTGTCCTTGGTGGACTCCTTCCCAGTGGCCGGATTCGCGGACCTAATAATCGCCTTCAAAACATGTTTGCCCTTCTCATCACGACTGACGGACGCCATCGTGATGGCACGATCTCGCAAAAGACCATAGGCGCGTTCAACCTAACAAGAAACTTAGCTCATTACAAACTTTATGAAGTGGGAATACATGCCGCAGCCGCGGAGAGGGCAAGAGCACAATATGGCTCTCCTACATCCAATGATGGCACCTTTACACCACCTAAGACAGCAGAATAGTGAGTCGCGAAAGTTTGAAGAACTATTTCGCTGTTGAATAAACCACAGTAGGTCTACCACTCATGGGCATTAGCATTCTGGATGATCGGTACAAGTGGTGGGACGGCACACACCGATCTGTCGTTCCCATCTGCTTTCGAATACAAAAATGCCAGGTTGTTGAGCTGGCTTTCTGAAAAAGTGGTGTGAGCATCGTCTGTGTCGAAATCCTTGTCGTTATTGAAAAGAGCGTTGATGACAGCAAGTGCCACAGAGGCGAACGATGCACGCCATTCATAAATGTGCTGGTTAGTCTGTGCATGTTTAGTAGCATAGAAGATAGGTGTAGGATATATTGAACTTACAATGGAAAAAACGGCTTCATTGATCTTGACAACATATGGGATGCTTTCCCCATACTGGCCATCCGAGAATATTTCGTTCCATGCGCTCTGCATGGCCCCGATAGCATTATTGTCACTCACGGACCAAGGATCGTTGCACGAGGCGATGAAATGTAGATAGGTCAGAATGAAAACACGCCGCCATCTATTCCCCCTTTCACAGCCCTCGGGGAGGTGGCCATTGACAAATTTCATGCGGCCAACCTGCAGACCATCCGCCTCCGGGGGAACAAAATTGTTGTCTTCGATTTTGACAGGCACCTGTATTAAAATAATGTAGTTACTGCTGTAATCGCACTGATCAATGGGCTTATCGCTCACCGTCCTGCTTTTAGTCCTACCTGTTAGATAGTCGTCATCACTAGTGTCTACGAGCCGCAAAGGCTCGGAGACGAGTGTCTTGGTTGGCTTTCGGACGGCCTTCGAGGGAATCAGCTCCACTGGCACCTTGGCGCAGGATGACTTGTGTACCAGAGTCACAGATCCAGTGTTTGTGTTTCGCCGGGCTGTAACACTTCCAGCGGGTTTTTGCGGTAGGATGTCAGCGGCCCAGGTTTTGATGACGCCTGCAGAGGCTTTGTCAAAGGTTCTAAAGGTGAAATTGTGGTAAAAAAGAGTCGTTTGCTCGAGAACGAACATGAGAAAAAAAATGGTCACCTGACTGTTGCGGGCTGAGTCAACTTGGAAGTTTGATCCTCATGGCCTGTGTGTGTGTGCGATTGAACATGATAAGCACTCGACATTGATAGGTTTGTCTTTAACTACCATTACCTTTACTGACAACAACTTGAAACCCATGGTATGCCTTGACGGCGTCTCACATGGTACTCTTGGCAACTTGCCTCTTTTTCTTAGTTACCTGGACCTCTTCAAGTTCCTCCAGGTCATCAGTGTCGATATCTGCGTCGCCGTCTTCCTCCTCAGGTACGAGTGCGTCGTTGTCATTGTCGTCATTGATGGTTACCTCATTTTCACCTAGGTATTCAATGTCTTCATCGCCCCCGAACCTGTCAAGCTGATGCTCGGCACGAACATTTGCGGACTGTATAATAGGTCAAAAAGGTATCTATTATTAATTGTCACATACATTTTTTAGCTGTGGTGTAGGACGAGGCCTCACTTGAACGTGAGTCTTCAAGCCCGAAGCTGTTGTTGCATCCTGCTGACTGATTCTATCTTCCAGTGAAGCAAGCCCACGAAGTTTGGCATGATGCTCATCTTTCAAACCTTTTTTTTCGGCCTGCTCGCGTTCCCTGGCCTCATTCATCTCAGCCTTGGTACGTCTTTTTCGCTTGGTTATCAATAGACCAGGGTGTTGAGAGCTGTTTTTAGCTCGTGTTTGCAGGCGCTCTGGTGGTTCGGACATGGCGAAGGGATGGGATGTCAATGTTGATGTTGATGTCAGGGATAAAGTTAGAGTTTTTTTTTTCAGCATGCAAATCAAGTTTGTCGGCAACTTGCAGCGCTTGGGCCCGGTGCATCACCTGAAGGGTAGTCACGGTATGCTTCCTCACAATCAGCCCGCTCGCGGGTTCAATGTGCGACGTATTCCCTGTTCTTTTGCAGGATGTAACCGATTTTTTCAGCTTCAGTCTGGTCTTGTCAGGCATATCCGTGCAATGCATGCTCACATGCACTGTCCTCAGGAACTTGTTGCGGCTGGAGACGCACCTAGTGGGCCGCTACTTGATGACTTTGACTTGTTTAGCGCAGTGCAAACACCGTCCCCTGGACCTCCATGCCTTGAAGATGCTGGTGCCGGTGACGAGGGTGATGCAGGTCATGGTGGAGACGTCTGGGAGGACACACGCAATGGTCGACGTGTTCTCCATCCGCTAATAAATGGTGAGGTCTAACATTACTGCTGTATGGTGCGCGGATATCACTCATATAGGTTGTGTTATTGACAGGACGGCCATGTGATCGAAATGGAAACTATTTAGCTCCGGGCACTCCACCACTGCCTCCCAACAATGTGCCCGCTCCTGACAATTGGTTTCCTTTCAACTCGCGTGTTGAATTCGAAACGGCCGAATTTCTGTATTCGCGGAATCAGATGCCTGCCGGCAACATCGACACCCTCCTCAAACTATGGGCCACCACGTTGCTCGCATCTGACAGTACGCTGCCATTCATTAACCATCGTGACCTTTACAGCACTATTGATAATGCCCGAACTGGCGATGTTCCGTGGAGGAACTTTAATGTCCGTTATGACGGACTACTTCCTGAAGAACCCCCGTCATGGATGGCGAACGACTTCGAAGTATAGTACCGCAACCCTCACGAGGTCGTCAACAACATGCTTGCCAACACCAACTTTCTCAATGAGATGGACACCGCCCCATTCTGGGAATACAATTCTGATGGATGCTGTCAGTACCATAATTTCATGTCCGGCGATTGGGCGTGGAATCAGGCAGTGAGTGCTCATCTGATTTGATACCTTGTACTCACACTTTAACAGGACATTATCGCGGAAGATCCGCAGACACATGGTTCTATGTTTGTGCCCATTATCCTCAGCAGCGACAAGACTACAGTTTCGATTGCCACCGGCGGTACAGGTTACTATCCCCTTTATGCTGCAATTGGAAACACGCACAACAGCCTGCATCGTGCTCACCGAAACGCGCTCATCCTTGTCAGTTTTTTGTCCATTCCCAAAGGCAGGCGGATATTGATATATATTTCAATGTTATGCTGACCTGAGGTGGCAGTTGCGAGAGCGGATGCAAACACTGACACTTTCCGTAACTTTAAGCGGCAACTGTTCCATTCGTCAATTAGCAAGATTCTCAACACCCTCAAACCCGGTATGACAACTCCCAAAGTCGTCCATTGCTTTGACGGCCACTTTCGGCGTGCCATCTACGGTATCAGCCCATACATCGCGGATTATCAAGAACAGGTAACAGTTGCATGTATTGTCCAAGGGTGGTGTGCCACGTACATACATTTCTGTCAGTTAATTGTACACTTATTAACGTATATTTGCAGGTGTACTGCACCGCCAGATAACATAGATGGGGGAGGTCATTCTCGCACATGCGAGCACACATGTTGTGTTGTGGATGCATTTGGACTGAAGGTGGCATGGAATGAATATGGAATTGCGGGAACTTCTCTTGTAGGTCCTTTGTCATGACGTGACTTTTACCCCTATCTAGTTTCCTTTTTCGAACATTCTTTCGTCCTATTTCGGACATCTACACAACCTTTAAACAATTGCCACATGGACATTCCCACCAATTCTTTTATTATATCTTCTTTGA
>QLPF01003916.1:1090-12219 GCA_003314045.1 Hygrophorus pudorinus
CTGCGTGAGGATCCGAGCAGCGATAGACCGAAACATCAGGTTTGATCTTGAATGGAAAATCTGAACGGGGATTGCAATCAACAATGGTTGATGAGTTGACGACTCTAAGATTAGGGGTGAATGTAGTGGCGGCCTCAACCTTGAAAAGAGACAAGTAAGAAACCATGAACGAAATTCATTAAAGGCACCCACAAAGGGTTTGTACGAGTCCTTTTCTTTTATAGACTTGATGGTGTTGTCATAACAGCCTTGAGTGAAGCATGGGACCGTATCAAGACCAGGGAGTTTGCTGACTGGAAAAAATTCGTCCAAAAATTGTTGGGCGGGCATTGGCCCGACTAGATATTTCACCATTTCTTCTCCCATCGCAGTGCATGAATCTACGCGATATTTCTGATTGGTAGTAAAGGGGCATGTGGTGGATGTACCAATCTTTATAGGAGTCGATTGTGGAAGGGGCAGATTCGTGCGCGAGGGAGTGGTGGGTACGATGGTGTTTGAGTCGACTGCCTGCGCCTGCAATTGGGATTCTAGGAAATTAAACTGACTAGACGATACAGGTGCCATGGCTGAAGTTGACACGGTGACTTGTGGGCTTTCGACTGGAGTCGACTTGCGGCCGCAGCTACGGTTGACTCGTGGTCAAAACAACCGGGTTTTCCCATGAATCCGCTAGGCTGAACTCGGCTAAAACATGTGCCTGACTTCGGCTTCTGACCGGCTTCCAGCCGAGCTGCGGCAACACTAACACCAAGTAATAGAAGTACTTGAAGAGAAAGATAAAGCATACTGGGATCTGTATCCAACCAGATAGGGTTTCTTTCTAGACAGAACAAAGGAATTTTTCATAGCACCACCACGGAGATCCAACGATAATAGATCAAGACACAATACAGAACACCTTCACCATGATGGCCCAAAACATCGCTACACTCACCGCTGCACTTACCACCATGCAGATGGCACAACAAGTGCAACTAGTAATCAATGTCACAGTACCCACACCACCACCACCACCACCACCAGCAGCAGCACATGCATCCACGCCAAAAGGGCCCAAGATGCAACCACCTACCAATTCAATGGAAAGATGGATAATTGTGAGACCTTCATATGGCAACTCACCCTTTACATTTCTGCCAAGCAATCTGAATTCACTGACGAGAGTGCAAAAATTATATTTGCACTTTCCTATATGACGGGCAAGGCCAAACCCTATGCCAACATCATGATCGAGAAGATCGAGAAACACACTGCCGACCCCACCAATCCTCTTAAACCCTACCCATACACCAATTACAACAACTTCATCCACGAGTTAAAACAGAACTTCGCGGACCCCAATGTAGAGCGCACTGCGCGCTATCAACTCGGACAGATCAAGCAGGGCAACAAAACTGCAGATGAGTTTGTCCTCGAGTTCTGAGTCCATGCCGAAAGGACAGACTACAACAACACCGCTCTCATTGAGAAATTTGAAGAAAACATGAACGACGGCTTGAGACACAAAATCCACAGTCTTTCCATCCTCCCTAAACATATCACCAATTGGTACAAGTGGGCCATGAAGCTAGACCGTCAATAGAGGGTCTATGAGCAGAATAGCACGATGACGAGGAAACCAGATGTGGGATGCCCACAACAAACACAAGCACAGAGACAGGGGTACAGAAACCCTTGGGCCCCCAAAAACAGAGACACATGCAACCCAACGACGGGTCAATGGACGAATCTGGCGAAAGCCTATGACAGCGTCAAAATGCCGGCAGGGGCACCTAACGCAAGAGACCCAAATGTGATGGACGTCGACAAAGCCAAAGTATGGAAGCAAACCCAACACTGCTACCAATGTGGAGGCTTAGGTCACATTGTGCGGGATTGTAAAAACAAGATCAACATCAGGACCATGTCATATGAAGACATAGAAAGACACTTCCAAGGAGGGAAGGACGATAGCGCAAATGACAATGACAACAACAATGACAATAGAGATATTGAGAACAAAGACCAGAATACAGAATTTTAGCTAAGTTGATAGTTCTAGCTACAGACTCATTGACTCGAAATGTACCAGACTCTGCTCAATCGATATGCATAAACAGAACTGGGAATGTAGCGAGGAAAGAAGTAGGGAAAGAAGCGAAACAAGAAGAGAAAGATGATGAAGACAAATTAGAATGCCAAGCACAAGCCTGCTCAGGATCTTCATTAGGAAAACGACCAAAGGCAACTATGGTACACGAAGTACTATTCGACAATGCCTATGACGAAGAAGATACCATAGAGTATGAAGTGTGCGACGCAGGGTCAAAAAGGAAGTCAAAATGAGGAGAACTAATCAAACACTATCCTTATAGACCCGCGAAACAAACTTCGCCTTCTAAACCAATTACACCACCAACAGAATCAATGCTGCCACCACCTAAACCGAAACCACCACCCTTACCAGAAAAACCCAAAGAAGATATGTTTCTTCCTCTCGAAAAACCACTGACCAAATCTGTACAGAAGAAATATGTTTGAAACATGAACATCGACACAAGAACCATGACAAAGGTCAACATAGGACTAAAGACATTAGATTGACAAGAATGTTTCAACATCAATGCACTCCTTGACTGTGGAGCAATGTCAACGTTCATTGACGAAGGCTATGCAAGAAGGCTTAAACTCTCGACAAGAAAACTAAAGAAAGCTGTCAACATCTACAATGTCAATAGAACAGAAAACATACACGGATCAATCATAGAAGAAAGAGATCTGGTAATGTCCTATCAAGGACACAAAGAATGAATAACCTTTGCAGTGACAAAACTTTCTGTACCGGTCATCCTCGGACACTCATGGCTTAAAAAGCACAATCCGGAAATCAACTGGAAAACAGGAAAATTGTCAATGACAAGATGTCCACCTGAATGCGGAACAGAACATCACACACAACACAAGGCCAACAAAAAGATATCAAAATGGGCCATTCCCGATCATGTACTAGAATTTGACGGAGAGGAAGAGAACAATGAAGAATACATCAACGGAGCATGGTATTTTCCAGGAGAAGAGAAGTTTTGGAAAGAAGTATGAGACCTGGAACATGAACAAAGAACCAAACGAGTATTTGTTTGTTCTACAAATGGGACAACTACCGAAATCCACAGAAACGAACCTGGAGAACTCCTCTACATTGAGAAACAAGAAGAAGGCTGGAAAGCCTATGAAGTCAATGCTGCAGCACATCATGAGAGCTGGTATTACGACCAGAAATTCAACGAACGAACAGACGAAGAAGCAGTGCCAGAAGACTACAAAGAATTTGCTGACGTATTCAATAAACAGCAATTGTAACAAATGCCAACCAACAAACCATGGGATCACCACATCGATCTCAAAGAAGGATTCCAACTGGAGAAGTCGAAAATCTATCCATTGTCACCAAAAGAACAAGAAGAACTCAACAAGTTCCTCAATGAACAATTGCACAAAGGATATATTATCCCCTCCAAATCCGAACAAACCACACCTTTCTTCTTTGTCGACAAGAAAGATGGAAAACTACAACCGACCCAAGATTATTGATACCTCAATTCTTGGACAGTCAGAAACAACTATCTCCTTCACTTAATCCCTGAACTCATCAACAAACTACATGGAGTGGGAGTATTCATGAAAATGGATCTACGATGGGGCTTTAACAATGTCCGAATAAAAGAAGGAGACCAATGGAAAGCAGCCTTCAAAATGAATAAAGGCAGCTTCGAACCAAAGGTCATGTTCTTTGGACTTGTAAACTCACCGGCTACATTTCAGACAATGATTAACACCATCCTCAAAGACTTCATTGACGCAGGAGTACTAGAAGTCTATATAGACGACATCCTCATCTTCACCAAAATGAAAGAAGGACACTGAGAAATCGTCAAACAAGTACTTCAGTGATTACGAGAAAACGATCTATTTCTCAAACTGCAGAAGTGCTTCTTCGAACAAGACGAAGTCAAATGCCTCGGAGTCATCATATTGGGAGATGGAGTACACATGGACCCTAAAAAGGTACAAGGAGTAAAAGATTGGCCTATGCCAACAACAGTCAAACAACTCCAAAGTTTCCTTGGGTTTGCTAACTTCTACTGACATTTTATTGAAGGATTTTCTAAAATTGCAGGACTGTTGCACAAACTTCTATGAAAAGAGAAGAAATGGGACTGGGAAGCTCAACAAGAAGATGCTTTCCAACAGATGAAAACAGCATTCACCACTGAACCAATACTCACCTACCCTGACGCGACAAAACCTCTATGTGTAGAAGTTGACACATCAGAATACGCTACTGGAGGTGTGCTGAGCATGCTATGTGATGATGGTAAATGGCACCCATGTGCCTACATCTCCAAAAGCTTGAATAATGTCAAACACAACTATGACGTCCACAACCAGGAAATGCTACCAATCATGCGAGCACTATACGAATGGAGACACTACCTGGAAGGAGCAGATGAAAAGATTAAAATACTAACCAATCACGATAATCTGAAATATTTCATGACCCAACAGAAACTCAACCGTAGACAAGCATGGTGGTCATTGGAATTATCAAGATATGATTTCAATCTCAAGCACCGACCTAGGAGACAAAATCAAAAACCTGATCTCCTCTCGAGATGCGAGGACCTTAAAACGGGGGAAGATGATAACACAGACAGGATTCTACTGAAACCTGAATTTTTGCCATTAACACTTTGAAACAGGGTCACACAATGATTGCAGCAGAAAAACAGAACATCCTCAAGAAGGTTAGATAAAGCAAAGAGTATGACGAGGCAGTTGTAAAAGCAGTAGAAGAGTTGAAAAGGTCACCGACAAAAAGACTATGATCAGAAGAATGGTCAATGGAGCAAGATTTGGTCCTGTACAGAGGAAAGGTCTATGTTCCTAACAACCCAGAACTCCGACAAAAAATCACAAAACTCTACCACGAATCACCACTCACCAGCCATCCAGGAAAATGGAAAACCAGAGAACTCATCACACGAAACTACTGGTGGCCTGGACTCACCAAATACATCGACTTGTACATCAAAGGTTGCGACACCTACAACCCATCCAAAATCATCCCTGAACAACCCTTGGGAAAATTATGACCCAACCCCATTCTGACTAAACCATGGCAAGATGTGACCGTAGATCTTGTAGTCAAACTCTCAGAAAGCAAGGGATATGACTTGGTCATGGTAGCCATCGACAGACTTGGAAAGAGAGTGCACTTCATCCCGACTAACAAAGAACTTTCATCTATTGGAAGTGCTAACCTCTACCTAGACAATGTCTGGAAACACCACGGATTACCGGAATCCATCACTTCAAATCAAGGACCACAGTTCGCCTTGAACCTCATGAAAGAACTTAACAAATAACTCGGCATCAAAACCAAGTTGCCCACCACATATCACCCACAGACAGACGGACAAACCTAACAAGTTAATCAAGAACTCGAACAATACCTCTGAATGTTCATCAACCACCGACAAGACGATTGGGCTGACTGGCTACCAATTGCTGAATTTGCATACAACAACAAAATTCATACCTCCATGCAACAAACACCAATTTTCGTAGAAACTGGAAGACCTCCTCGAATGGGTTTCGAACCACTTAAGGAATACAAGTCGGAAGAAGCGAAATATTATGCAGAAAGGATGAAGAAAATACATGAAGAAGTGCAAAGTGCATTGATCAAAGCAGCTGATGAAATGAAGAAGTATGCAGATAGGCATAGAAAGGAGGCGACAGAGTACAAAGAAGGAGATTTAGTATGGTTAGAGGCAAGCATCATCGATCAGAACAGACCATCAAAAAAGCTAGCTGACAAGCGACTCGGACCATACAAAATCACCAAGAAAATAAACCCAAACACTTACAAACTCAACTTACCAAAACACTTCAAAATCACCAATAGTTTCAATACATCCAAATTACAACCATACCATCCCCCTACCATTCCTAAACAACGACAACAACCCCCCAGACTGATAGAAGTAGAAGGAGAAGAAGAATACGACGTAGAAGAAATCATTGATTCCAAGATCATCTGAAGGAAACTCCAATATTTGGTCAAATGGAAAAATTACACTGCAGAACACAACATGTGGGAACCCGAAACAAACCTATGAAACGTGAAGAAAAATATTGATGAGTACCATCATAAACATTCCAATGCTCCTTATCGCATCCAATCCACCACTTACAAAATCAACTCTACTGCCTTCAAAGAAATTCCTTTCAGACCGCTTGAGACCTTAACTGATCTCCAAGCGACAATCGACGAGGCTAGAAGAATGAAAAACATCCCTACAGAACCCCCTAAAACCTTCATACCAACATTCACCGACACTATACCAAAATCCATAAACCTAAAAAAATCCAAGTGTCATGAAAAATTCTTAGCCGACCTGACAGGTTGAGGTAAGTTATTTGTATCTTGGACATTGGCTTCTGGGCACTTACGCAGCTTGAATCTCCTTTGGTGGCATTGTCTCATTCCATTCCCTCATGGTCTCCTCATATTTCTCTAATTCTTCTGTCGACAGGGAATCACAGAGGGTCTTGAGGCCTGCTTGATACTTTGCAAAATATGCTGATGTTCCTGGCACCAATCCTGACAGCTGCCAGACAGCCTCCTCCAGTTCCTCCTTCTGTTCAAATGCAACAACATGTCGGTATGTAAATCTATGCATTTTCACCAGTTTCTTTTCCTTCCTCTGCCGTCCATTATTATACATCCACATTTTTACCCTCTGGTAACATCATCAGCAACTGAGTGCACTGAGTCACTCAAATACTCACCTTCCTCATCTCCTTCCTTTCTGGCTTTGTCAAGTTCACCTTCTCCGCCAATACTGCATGTGCAGCCTTTTTTACTACTTCCCTCTTACCCCCCTTGGAAGCCTTTCTGAATTCTGAGAGGAACCCTTTGATGAGCACTACTTGGTGTTGTGTGAAAATTGTGGAAGGCATGGCGGGATGGGCTTTTGTTGAAGGTGAGTATGAAAGTTGCTAAAGATTGGTGTGGTAGCAGTTACAAGTCGTTTCCAGATGTCTGTACAAAACTGTACAGTTGTCTACACTGAGGAATTTCCATAAGGGGGCATCCTCTTGTATTGTAGCTGAATTCTTTCCTTAATCGGAATGCCGAACACCGGCGGCCTATCCTGCCTTGCCAATTTAGGCTATTAAAGGTACACTTCTCAGCTCCATGAGAAAGTCAATACATTCCATGGCACTGCACATATGAGTTGTGCCAAAGCATCTGAGTAACTTGACTCTGAATTAAGTCTGCTACATCTACCATCATGGTGAAACACCACAAGAGAAAGGCCATCAACACCGTGCAAAAGGTAACATGGGTAGATAAAATTACTACTAGAGGTGTATCAACTAGACAGGTTTCCTTACATTCTCCTAAACTTGCTCGTATATCTTCTTCAAATACTCCTTCCACTTCCACTGACAGTAGGAGGATGCATGCAATGGGGGAACCCATTCCAATGGAACCCTTGAAGTTGCCCAAGTCTTCAGTGAGTCTACTCATTTTCTGTGCTCTTAAAACTCAAGATAACTCATGAAACAATTTCATTTAGAATCAGAATGACATCCTGAGGGAATGGTTTCCCAAGAGGTCAACTTATCTTCATGAGTTGATCTCATTTTCCGCACCACCAGAGACAGATCCCTGTCAGAGTTGTCACATGGGTGATGCTCTCTGGAGGTGTTTGGATTGTATGTGTTGCCCTGTAGAATGCAGAGACTGCTGCCGAGTCTCTCACACCAAACACCCTTTTCATCACGTCGAGCAATGGACAGGTCATTTCTTCAAGCCTGCCTGGCTTGGTGAAGTGGGTGTAGAGATCTACCTAGGTCATGGTGGAGCACCCTGTCCAGTTGAAGCTGAGCCTAATCTTCTTGAAGACTTTGGTGATATGGATATTGACTATAATGATCATGACAAAGACTTGGATTGGGAGGATGGTGATGAACTAGTGCATGAACACCCCTTGAGGGCATTTGGTGACTTGACAAACAATTTGTCAACATCTTCACAGATCTTCACTACACTGTGCATTGTGGATTGTTCTGGGATTCATCATCTGCCAGTCAGATGGTGTTGGTGTCCTGGCCATGCTTCTGATGAGAGTCAACTATTCACCATGGGACTCTTTCCTGCCAGCTTTAGAAGGATCAAGACTGCATTTACCTTCCAAGTGCTGGATGACTTCCACATGGACAATCTCAAATGCAAAACCACGGCTTTCAACTTCTACCGGAAGCTGAGAAGAATCACATCCAATGCCTTTCCGGATTCTATCAAGGTATGTGTTCAACATCATGTTGCGGTCCAGATGTCTCGGTCATACAAAAATCTGGGTGCAGGATCGATATCAGGAGGTCATGAGAGTTTCCCGACAATGGAGAGACCTAAAGTATCGGAAATGGCATGGTTTTGGTCATGACAGTGCTGAAGAGACCGATGGGGCTCTCACACTGTTCCGCCCGACATGTCCTCAACCCAGCATAAACATCCCTGATAACTGGCAGGATGACAAAAATACATAGCTGTACAGTAGAACAACAACACTTGACAGCAACTTCGAAATGAACAAGTTGAAGAGCAAAAATCCTCATGATGATGTCTTTCTCTCAGACAGAACAGCCTTTCTGGTCGGACAGCAAAGATATCATGCCCACTTGAAAATAGGAAAGGAAATAAAGGAGAAATTGAGTTGCAATCAACACTGAGCAGTGAAAGACAGTGACCTGAACCGACAAAACCTAGAGTCTACTGGGATTGGTGCACCAGCATGTGCTCGGCATGGTTGTTGGGTCCCTCACAGTGTCGTAGACTTCCAGAAGGGTGAGAGGTAAATATCAGCCCACTGTTGTAATGCCAAGGCACGATTAATTGCTCACAACCTGTTCGGTAGGCAAATGAACATGGACTATAGTCTTTGCCAGACCTTTGCCCGGCTCGGTGGGATACAGACGGTGATTGTGCTGTATGACATTATGTGTCAGTATTGGATAAATCTTGGCAAGAGAGTAAGACAGAGCCCATATCTCGACATGGACAGGGATCTTGTGATGCACAATGGAATCGGCCTGTTTCATGCGCACAGACACAAAGTAGCATGCATGCCGATGTTTGCACTGAACTACATACCCAGCATGGGCCGAGTGGATGGGGAGATATTGGAAATGCTCTGGGCACCACTAAATAAAGTGGCAAGTAGCATGAGGGCGATGACAAGAGCACATCGGCAGGAGCTGTTGGATGATCACATGAACAACTCTAGCTTGAATAAATTGATCGGCATCGGTAGGGCATATCACTGTAGGTCCCGACTGCTGAGTATAATTACTGAGTATCACTGCAGTGCCAGCATTGTGCCGAAAATATCCAAAGGCACAGGATTGTCTCATTACATGTCGGGATGCATTCCTGGCTTTAAATGTGACCACCGATTGATGGCTATCGAAAACCTGGGGAGAACAGGAGAAGAAGGCTCAAGCAGAGCAATTTGACAGGCCAGAGGCCATGCTTATTTATGATGTTCAGCTCAACAAAGGTAGGATATTTTGCCTACTCCTGCACCATCTTGATGCTGATATATCTATAGCACCGACCAAGGCCGAAATATTGGTGGGTTTGATGGAGGAGGAGTTGAGGAGGAGTCGGTTGACTGGACTCATGGCTTGGATTGCTGCTGGATTCAAAATCAAAGAAAATCAGTGAGTTACAGGAACATGTGTGTGTGGTCTCATGCTTGATGAGCTGATGCATGCACCAGATTACACTTGATGGCCTTTGTTTGGTCGTGTGGATGACAGCTGATGGTGAGTCAGAAGGTCGAAATGAACAAATGTCAAGATTGGCTGCAAGCCAGGATTAACATGTGGAACAAGCAAGCCAATCAATTCTTGCACTCATCAGACTTGGATGATGGACTGGAACTGGAGGATCTATTGGATGATGACACTGAGGCCAAAGGTCCACCTGACGCCGAGCTCAGCAACAATGCCGACGACATCTCTGCTCATGGCACCAATACCGACACTAACCCAGCTGTCGACCTGACCTCTGAGCTGACCAACATTCCTTATCTCATAGCAACCCAAGACAAATCCTCAGCAGAGCACAGCAGGCTCTATTTTCCATCCTCGTTTTCCTTACAACAATTTCCTCAGCCAGCTGAAAAAGAGCTTGAACTTTGGCTTGGTCAGGCCAATGATGCCCTGCACAATCTCAGGATTGCCCTCGGAAAAAAATGATTCCTGTTGAGGACCAATGTGAGAGCTGCAAAGTCACAGCAGAAGAAAACAAGGGCATGGTCTGAGGTCAGCAGCGTTGATGGAGAGGTTCGGCAACAAGTCCGCGTCTATGCTTGGACATGCCGAAAGATTATCGGCTTGGGTGCAGACACTGATATTCTGGACCAATACAAGGAATTGACACACAGCGACCTCAAGATAAGCATGGCAATAGCAACACCAAATGCACCCGGCCAAAGAGACACTTGTCTTTCCTGGTTTTGGAATATGGATGTGTGAGCAGATGCCGAGACTGAGAACTGGATGGAGGAATATGAGTGCCGGTCTGGATTCACAGAGGTCTCTTCTTGACGATATCACATAGTCTATCAAGTGCATTGGTTGAGGGCAAAGGCAGCTTATGACTGAGCACAGGAGGAGGTCACACTCCTGGAACACGAAATGCAGTGGACTGTCTTGTATTTCCAGTTCCATGAGAAGAAGTGGGTGGACAGGTCCAACTACACCGATCTGCCATTGGTCGGCCATACTGCCTTTGCATTGCAGCAAGCAGGCATTTATCGGCAATTTGCCGAGCAGGCCAGCACTGCTTTCCAGAAGACTCAGAAAGTAAATGGGACAGGGGAAGTTGAGGAAGACTAGAATCACAATGAATTACAATCCAAAATGTATGCTACAGGAGTTTGATAGAGATACATTCTATACCACTGAGGAACCCAGCCCTTCCCTCTTTATCCAAGTCTTCAGAGGCCAGCCCATAACAAACCTCTGCAGTGCTTCATAATTGTGTTGGTCCTTGGCCAATCCTTCCT
>QLPF01003917.1:3045-16237 GCA_003314045.1 Hygrophorus pudorinus
TGCCGATCGCTGCTGTAGTTTGTGCTGGAATAGGTCCACTAAATACTGTGAAAGGGTATCTGTGAATTGAAGAACTTCAGATATGTGCGCTTGATCCATGTTGACTGCTGGAGCAGGGTGTTGCTTAAGCCAGGTGCCGGCCTGCCCCCTGAGACTCAGATGTTTATGACAATGACTTGCAACACTGTGTGAGCAGCGAGGTCAGAGACCCATTCGTCCTTGGGCTGCTAAATCGACAAATCCTGACACGTAGTATGAACACAGTAGCCTTGCTCTGAGTCAATGTCAACAGGACCTGATCTGACAACTGTGGTGTTGTATGACTGTGACAGAGATTATGCCCTGTGGTGAGGTGCTAGTAGGTCCTGGTAAGAGGTTCAGTGCTTCCTTCCAGAAAATTTCCAGACTCGGACTCGGGGGATGTTTGCAACTTTTGCATCATGCAGGTACTAGTACCACCACAGTGGAGCAAGCAATTATTATTATTGGGTTGTCCCTGTTTTAAACATTGTGAGCTTATGGATTGATTCAATGGTATGGTCTTGGCTGTTGATGTTCTCGACTTACAGTGTGTATGTAAATACCAGTGCTGCCAGATTACCTTGAGCTAACTACTCCAGGTCCTGCAGGGTGACGACAGCAGAGACAGTTCGTGTCAGCATTCAAGCTACCAGGGCCTCTGAGCTGCAGTGTTCTGGTGTGAGGGATGTTGGGCTTCTTCTAGTATGAGGTATGAATACAAGAGTACCTAGCTACCTTGCATCTTACTGACCTTCTTGTAACAGCTCGTTTACCTAAGAACGGGCCTCTGCCACATTTTTGCCAACCACTCTCAATGCCTTCCAAGGTCCCAAACACCGAGCTCAATGCACTCGTTGTGGGGTGCAGGTGTATCACAGGCTGCTCTAGCACAATCTTTGCAGCCGGTAGCAATCTAGGAGGCACTTGGCATTGGACCTGCTATCCTGGTGCTCACGTGGACCTGAAGTTCCAGTCGATGGCAGAGTTGTGGAAGGATTGGAGTTGGATGGAACGTTCCCCAGGCTGGAAAGAACTGCATGAGTACTTTCATTATGTGGGCAAAAAGCTCGTCTGAGAGATGAGCGTGTTGCAGTTGGTAGAACTGGTGCAGGTCATCCAAGAAGCCAGTCTGGGGGTCATTCAACTTACTGTGTTCCAGGGTACCTCCAATTTCACGCTACCCATGAGACAACGCCATGTTGATGCAACAATGCAATCCAGAAATTTATCCAACAATTTTCCATGAGAGCAGGCAGACAATGGCCTCAAACTGACGAGGGAGTAGTGAGAAATGAGATGCAAGACAAATATAAACTGGCCAGATACCAAAGATCAAGACATGTATCCCAAGTTGACTTCCTTCTGCGAGGCTCTGTTTCTGATCTGAACGATGTGAGTACTCAGCTCCTCTGCCTCCTTCCACTGTCCTTGACTCCAGTATGTCACCATGAGGTTCACCATGCTGGTCAGCATGTCTGGATGTTCCTCTCCGACCACCTTCTTTGTTGTCTGCATCACTGGAACATCAAGCTCCTCTGCCTCCTTCCACCGTCCTTGCTTCCAGTATGTCGACACCAGGTTCCCCATGCTGCTCAGCATGTCTGGATGTTCCTCTCTGAGCACCCTCTTTCTCCTCTACATCACTAGAACTTGCAGCTCCTCTGCCTCCTTCCACCCTCCGATTCCGGTAGGTCAATGTGAGGTTCCCCATGCATGTCAACATCTCTGGATGTTTCTTTCCACCTTCTTTGTCCTCTGCATCACTTGAACTTCAAGCTCCTCTGCCTCCTTCCAATGCCCAGCTTCATAAAAGACTAGTGCAAATGCCCCATACCGCTTGTCGTCGTAAGACATTTCATTTCCTAACTTGATGGCTTTGATATGCGGAAGAAGAATTCGACGATATGCAATATCATTGCTGGTGAAGCGGCGTTCAATAGATGATGACAGTAAGGTGGTCGCAAGAGAAGAGCTGGTCTTTTGTTCTTTGTCCGACATGCTATCGCAAGTCCAGCAGTGCACTAAGGGATGCAAAGAATAAATGCCGGGCATCGCCGCTCCCTTAATCAGTGAAAGAGACAAGAGAATACTGATGCCCCCCCAAAAAAGAAAAGGGTTCCAGCGTCCTGCCCAGTCAAGTTGAAGAAGCTGAGACAGCAAGCTGCTTGGCCTCTCTTTGGATGCCTCTGCAGCCTGTTTGAATATCTCCTCTGTGATATTTTTGTGGTGGAAGAATGCAAAGTTCATAAAATGAAAATTGCACTTTCTGCATCTCAGGTGCCCATCTTCCTAATCATCCTGAACAACAAATCCCATGTCCCATATACCACACGACCATAACCCAAAGTGCCTTTGAATGTATGAGCTGCCAACAGTTCTTGACGGTGTTGACGGTACATAAGCAAATAGTCATGAATACCACAGCGACCTGACACAATGGCAGCTCCGGCTTGATCGACGGCTAATGACAGAAAAAGAAGTTCCTTGATGATCGGTGTGGCTGCTTGCCTGGCTTGTGTAGAGGATTCATCGATTTCAGAAGACCTGAGCAGCAATGAAATAGCATCTTCCTCCTCCATATCCTTGACCTCAATGTGGTCCCCAGCCAATACCAGACGTGCTAAATGGGGATTTCGGCTTGTAAACAAGACACTACCTTGATTTCCTTTGGGCATATATTTGGCCACTTCATTATCATTCGTATTGTCGAACACGATCAACCAATTGTGCTGGACTGTGGGAAGCCACTGAAGAACAGAGTTGGCGGAACGTTCAACTCCGAAAGCTTGGGCATCTGGATCTGTGGCGATGTCTTGCAAACTCAGCTCCATGGTCTTGTCGGTTGATGTATCAACCCAGAAGATTCTTCAGAATCTGATTAGGATTGAGAGGGCATTCACATTGCCAAGACAAAGACAACACTCACTGACGGGATTTGGAAACTTCTTCCACCAACTTCAAAGCTATCTGAGTCTTTCCTGCACCTCCCATGCCGTAAATGAGAAAATATCGGCTAGGACTACATGTGTCCTGTGGACCAAAGTACTGCCAAAGTGTCTCCAGATGAACCTCACATCCAGTGAAAAGGTTATTATGACAAGGTATTGGTAGGAACAAGACAGGTGGTGCTGTGATGGCTCTATTAGCTCTCCATCAGAGCCAATATAAGAGAGCACATATGATCACTGATGTGGTAAGTATTCAAGTTGTTTGGAGTTGAAGAGACTCTTATTGAAGTATAGGGTAGTCCACGAGAAGCTTGTCCCATGGCTGGTGCAAAAGATTGCACTTGCACAATAAATATTGCCTCCACTCACTGCTACTTCAATCACAAGTACAGATTCAAATTGCAGTGTGACGTTCAAAAAGACACAAGCAGCCAGTATTTTAAGTAGACAGCAGCCCCACAAACAGGAGCAGAAACACTGTGGCTCTCAATGTAATCTTCCTGGATGTCCTGCATATCTAGTAATGAGTAATCATGCACTCCCCAGTTTGTATCGAATACCTAAGATCGCTGAGATGCTTGGACAGTATTTGCCCATGTCCGTTTCCTTGGACCATTCTCACTATCATCAACTGGACGCTTTTGACTGTTGAAATGTTGAATGTTTTTGTTTTTGTCCCATTCTGACTATTGTGCGGACTCACCTGGAAGGAGGGGCAACAGCAATGTTGGCACACATTTTTAGCAGACCATGCTTTTGCCTCTCATGGAGTGGTGACTTGAGGAACCAGGCTGGGAGAACCCCATGCTCGTCTTCTTCATCCATCACAGCCAAAATGTCGCGGAGTGTTAAGCCAATGGCAAGGGCGACATATTCCAACTCGCCATATATCCTGGTCTCCATATCCAAGCTGTTGAGACCTGTGGTTAGCTTTTGGAAGCCCTCCTTGGAATGGAACTCCTCCGGCAAGTATTGTTTGTCATACTTCCAGGTGGTCCACTCCGGGAACTCATCCATGGTCTCCACTATATCACTCCCCTTGATGCATTCAATTCTCTTCAGTCAATATAGTTGTCCTGAGGACAAAGCGACTTCAGGAAGGCCATCCTATCCTTCTTGCATTGTTTGTGCAAGGCAGGGGACCTGTCGTGTTGCTGTTCAGTCTGACGATGTCTGCCTGATGATGGTGTCTGTGATGGTGATCGTGGAGGTGGAGGAGGTGATTGACTCGGTGGTATGGCTGGCCGGTGTTGATTGGAGGGTCCTGGATGAGGAGACGTAGAGGGATGAGGAGACATCGGGGAAATAAATGGAATTGCTGGGGCCGCCTTCCCCTTGCCCTTTCCTAGGCCCTCTCTGATGTCCTGTTTCCTTGCTGATGTGAATACTAATCCTTGCTGGCCTTTGTTCTGCTTGGACCTCCAATGTTGCCAAAGATCAGTTACAGCACTCAGCTGCAGCTTGGATGGTTCACATAGAGTCGTGTCATCTGGTAGGGAGTCAGGACTCAGAAAGCCTTCATTGGAATCCGTCAAGGCTTTCCAAGGAACCACTGCCCGTTTGTTGCAAGTGAAATGTCCTGCAAGGTATTATTAATTATTTAGTCACAACAATGTCACAGGCTTCTTACTGTACAAAATGGTAACATAATTGCATATTATGTCCTTTCTTGCTCCCAGGGTTTGGTCACTGTATGCTGGTAGGATAGGCCAGCCGTTGTCATCCAACAGGACCTGGGTTGACTTCTTTTTGGATTTTGATCCTTGGGGCACATCCTCATCTGACATGTCGGAATCACTATCCTTCTCGTCATTTTTCTCTGCCTTTTCTACTCATGAAGCAGTTCAGGTGACATAACATTTCTGACATCTACACAGATCTTACCAAACTGTTCCTTGGCGTATTTCGTAAATTCTTGCCAGGTGTTTTCTTCCCAAGATGGATTCAGCTTGGTGAATGGCTCATCACCAACAAGAGGGTGTGACTCATATCTGTTGAAATGTTTTAACTAATGCAACATAGTCAGATGTAATATGACTCACTTCTGTCTGCCCAGGGTCCCATCAGCTTTCTTATAAGCTAGCATAATGAACATTTGCACGCCCATGTTACGATCAACATTGGTGACAAACTTCTGCACTGTCTTACCAAAACTCTGCTTGGCATTGCTAACATAGACATATAAGGAAAGAAAGCAGAAACTTGACATATATTGAGACATACATCTGTTGCTGGACCCTTTGCATTCCATTGCTCCATATGTTCCTCACAATCTGCTCACTCATCATCATTCAGGCCCTAGAAGAGAGTAGTCACTGTGGCAGGGTAATGACAGAGCTAATCCTTTGACCCATGTGGTTGGTCTGTACTCTCAGAGATAATGTCATCTACTCTGTCCTTGTATATTTGGGCAGCTACATCTTTTACAGAATATTGCCTCGTGTAGCTGCGGACATTCTTTCTGCCCTGAGCTTCTGTGTGACTTTGTGCCTTGACATTGTTCTGGTACCAGGTGTGCACTTTCTAGATGCCCAAACAAAAAAACAACAATTGATTAGTAAGTAGCTAGTCTGGGTAAAGAAATACAGTACAGTGTTCAGGTCAATTGGCAGAGGGTTTTCATATTCTTTTTCGACATGGAGTGCTGTAATAGCACCTGCAACCTTTTCTGCTAGTGCAGTTTTGCCAGCTTTGTTATTTTTAAGAGATGCCCACTTGTCAAGGTGTTCTTTGAGGATGGCAATGAATTTAGTGGACCAGGCCATTTGAATGATATTGTAGAGTGGGGGTGGTGGTGGTGGTGGTGGTGGTGGTGGTGGTGGTGGTGGTTAATGTAGCTTTAGCCGAAATCTTTTCTGCATAAAGCCTTATTGGAAAATGCAACATGATTACATAAGCATCACATGACCTAAAAATATCGGCATTATAACATGTCACACACATTGCTTGTTATACTTCGTACAAATGTTTAATAAATTGAAGGGAAAAAATTGATGGTGGAACTTACCAGCCAAAGTACGCTTGTTGTGGACCACATAGTTTGAATATGATGAAATGGTGCATATCTGGACATGAGAGGAATATGTCAGAATATTGTGTGCCTTTGATACAGGCAGCATACTTGACCCGGACACAGCAGTGTTCTGCACACTTAGTGAATGTGTTAAGTAGGGGATATGGTAAGATTGTGATCACCAACTCACCACACTCACAACTCGACTCAGTGTACCTCTGTCCATCCATCATCTAGCCCAGAATATATTTCCGTCAACTCCAGAACAAGGTTAGAGGTAGCGACGGCTCTGAAGAGCTGCGCCATACCCCAGCAAGCAGTGCAATTTCTCGCATCTCAAGGGGCTGACACAAGATGCCCACCTTGGTAAATCCCCCAAAACTGGTTGGGCCAGAGGTAGCGGCAACTCCAAGGAGTTGCGGCATACCCTGCATGCGGTGGATTGAGGTTTCATGGGGCTGACACGAGACACCCACCCTGTAAGTCCTCCAGAACCCTACATATCACTTCAAAGCAACAAGTGATCAGCAAACTAGAATGAAGGGAACAGATGCTCCCTTTTTACTACCCTGGCCTGGGATGGCTGAATATGATGGCTATCTGTCTTGCAACCACAGACAGCCATAACATTTAGTCACCTCAAATGTGGTAGCCTTGACAGATTGAGACAATCTTGTTTCAGCGTAGCAGCAAACAGTGGGAGGAGGGAAAGCAGAGATTGAAAAAAAAAAAACATGTTGATATATTGCTCTGTTTATATTTGTTGTGATAGACAAACAATTAAACAAAGTCACGTCAGTCATGTGCATCAACCAGTCGATATATAACTAAGCACATATAGTTTATTGACATTGTACTGAATGACTGATCATATATAGCATCTGATGACTAAGCCTTGATCTGTTATCTTGATAGAGTACGTCGATGGCAATTCTTCAATGTATATGGTACTGATTGTGCCTCTTTAAAGTCAATCAGTGGACCTCTCTACCTATATGTGGCAACTCTTCATGGTCAATATGGTGCACTGGACCAGTTTTTATGACCAGGACAGACAAAATTGTCCCACTGACCCTGCAGTTGAGAAAGAACAGATCCTGTGGGGACCAGTCTGTTACTGTGCCAAACATGTGCTCATTCATATTACTTCTCCACCAGGAAACATTTGCATAATATGATTTACAACATCCAAATAAAGATAAACAGCAAATGCATCAAAGGGGAGAACCGACAACCACAGAAAAGTTTGTCTATATTGTTCTTGTTATTGTAGCAGCTGTGCTTAATCCCTGTATGTCCCACATTCCTTCTTATTTCACCATGGGATTTAAAAGCTGCTCAGTTTACACCGAATGGGATGTTACACGATATGCAGAGCGGGTTAAACTGTCGAAAGTGAACCTGGATGGAACAAGAGCAAGCAGTGATATCGCTTTATCAGATTATTTCCAACAGGTGGAATTTGGAGATATTGATAAACCGGCAACCATTATGGATCAGCATGGCAAGATTATGGCTTGGCACCTCCCGCTGATTTTGTGCAATCACCGCATTGTATGTGACCTTGCTACAGAAATTAGGCCCATATAAAATCAATTATTTCTATCATAGGACGACTTCAACCATGCAGTGCTTGGAATTAGGCACCTGTTGGAGAGATCCTTGCACAGATATGCATCGGGATCAACATGGCGTGGCACTAGATTCAAGCTAGAACCGTCCGAAGCTCTCTTTCATCCTGGCACGGCAGATATGTCACTGGGGTGGTTCATGCAGCGACAACAGGTATCCATTCTTCCTCATTTTCCCAGAAATCTAGCTGACAGAAATGATGTGTAGCGTATACAAGATGATATCTTCCCATCAAGTGACTTCCACACTGATGAGGGTGCTGTGTTCTTGATATCGATCATGAATGGGGAACTCCTCCTCAATTCCATTGCTGGCCTGACTGCCCTGAATTTGTACTTGGCTGCGCGAGATGCAGTTTACCAGTTGAAAAACCCTCTCACTTTGGACAATTACCACCCCAACATTGCTCTGTGGCCTACTGTCTATTCCAGGATGCAAACAATTGTCAACCGCTTAACTCCGGGCCATAGGGATCCAGGGGCCACCCTCCAATTACAATCGGCTCCTCAGTGTTGGTACTCACACAGAATCACACATTACATTGTGTGATGTCAAGACAAGATTCAGCTACTGCCCAGGAACTGTTGTGTTGGTATGTGGTTGTGTCATTCAACATGAAGTTCCTGGTTGGGATGGAGGAGAATGGATATGCATTGCACATTATATTCGTGACATGGTGCATGATAGGCTAGAACTAGAATGGCCTGACTGGGTTCTAGCAGCTGACTATAATCAGTTTATGTCAGCTGGATACCAATTACATCAAGGTACCTCAGATTAGAGAGTTTTCATGTGTAACCTTAGTTTCCACGTGTTCTACCTGTAAACTCACTTTCCACCACCATCATTACAGCATATCTTTTACTTTATACATCCATCTTTGCATTAATGGGGAAATCCACTAGATTAAAAAGAACACAAAAGAAGGCTGGTATGCTGGTAGTTGATGAGGAGACAGTAGAAGTAATAAATGCATGTGGTGTTCCTGTATGGACCACAAGAGTCATCAAGCCTCCCAAAGCTAGCAGTTCCACAACTGCAGGGACCGCAACTCCACAACCATCACAACATAGGAAAACAAGCCTCAGCCCAGACAGAGGGCACAACTCTGATACAAAACTGGAGAAAAAAGACAAGAAAAAGACCAAGGCAAGTTATATACTTATTCATGGTTGGCAACACTGATATGTTAGAATCACAGTCACAGAATGATTTTCTTCGTGAATGGAAACCATTTCGACAGCTATATTTGGCAGAATTACTGTGCATGGAAGACCTACCCCAAGATATCTGCAGCTGTGGTGAAAAGGACAATCTCATCAGGTGTTCAGACTGTTTTTTTATCGGCGTCATATGGTAGCAATGTTGCCTTAACACCCACAAGTATCTTTCACTGTATTGAATCCAGTGTTGGAATGGGTCATTTTTTCATGTTTCATCCCGTTATGCACAAGGCCATATCATATATCTTGGACACTGGGGGGCACCATGCCCCAACAACTGTGTCCCTCCAACAAATGTGGATATAGTGCCAGAGATAACGGAGGACTTCCATTGGAATTGGGCAGAGGATGAGGATGAGGACGTAGCTGCGACAGGTGAGGATGATGAGGTGAAGGTGGACCCCCTTGAGGATGTGCTGGTGATCGTGCACACCACTGGGGTGTTCCATCATCGTGTGAGGTGGTGCACCTGCACTAGCTGCCCGGATCGACACATTCAACTACTCATGATGAAGCTATTTTCATGCAGCATTATCCGGCCAAGGATGGTGTTTACATTTGATGTGTTGGATCATTTTTATGTGGATGCTATGGAATGCAAGACCGCAGGGCAGAGCTTTTATAGCAGGCTGCGTCGTTTAACCAATAATGCTTTCCTGCAAACTGTTCCGGTAGGATTCCTGTGAACTATTATATATTCTGAGAGCTAATACCTAAAGCAATAGAATCGGTACAAGGAGCTGCTCCGGGTATCCAGACAATGGCAAGATTTACACACAAGAAAGCAGTTTGGTTTTGGGCATGAGACCAAGAAGGTGCCTGGAACTGCACAGCTGGGGCTCTTCTGCCCGACATGCCCCCAACCTGGGATCAATCTTCCTCCTGATTGGAGGGATGACACAGATCAGTCAGCAGTTTATCTGATGTTTGATAGATAGAATATATTTGGGTACTAACATAAAATCACAGGGAGAAATACTACCGTGTATTGGTCATTGATGGAAACTTCAAGGGTGACCATGTTAGGATGAGAAACCCTGAGGACAATGTTGAATTGACAAATGGTGAAGGGTACATGGTGGAACAGACACATTATCTTGAACATCTAGCAGTGACAAAAGACATCAAACAGCTATAGCTGCAGAGATATACAGATTATCTGAGTGTTTCTGACATTTCAGGGTAGAAAATGATGACATGTCACAATCACCATGTCCTGACAGCAGCAAATGGTAATGGGAAGAATCTCAATGCCACCGGAATTGGCGCTGTTGCATGTGCCCGACATGAAAACTTCGTACCTGGTGCTGCAGTCGACTTTCAGAAGGGTGAAAGGTTGTGGCCATCATATTTAATTTATCTGGATAACTGATAGCTTTTGATGTACCAGACATATGAATATAGACTATGCTGTCTGCCAGGCTCTTAATTTGCATGCTGATGGTTTGCCTGGTGCCAGTGATTTGAAATAATTGGGTGGGGATGTCAGTAGATTGTGTGGGCACCAAATCCATGTGGACCCGATCAAGACGGAAACACACACATGTGACAACTTAAACCAAAGGATTGGGCAAACAATTGGAGGAGTCAGAGTGAATACAAAGAAATAGTAAACTATACCTAGGGAAGATGTCCAATCGCTTTGTGGGAATGTTCACAGAGTGTGGGGGCACCAATGTGATGCCGAGCCAATCGGGACAGTGAATGCAAAGGCATGACAACTTACACTGAAGGAATTGGCTGACAATTGGAGCAGTCACAGTAAATGCCGGGAAATAGTAAACTATACCCCAGAGTGATTTGCAATCCCTTTGTGGGAATGTTTGCAGAGTGTGGGGGCACCGACGTAATGCCGACCCGATCAGGATGGTGAATGCAAAGACGTGACAACTTACACCAAAGGATTTGGTAGACAAGTGCAGGACTCGGTGTGCATCCTGAGAAATGGTAGAATGTACCCAAAGGTGATTTGGAATCCCTTTGTGGGAATGTCCGCCTACACATCTCCAATGGGAACATGCAATATCAGCACATCCATCTCCAATGGGGAATCAAAAAGTCAGCCGACCCATCTCCAATGGGAACATGCAATGTTGGCCCATCCATCGCCAATGGGCAATTAAAAAGTCAGCTGACCCATATTTCATGACAACAATACTGATGTCGGCCGGTCAATCTTTTATGACTACAATAATCTTGTTGGCTGATTCATCTTTAACAACTACAATACTAATGCTGGCCGATGTCTGTTGTCCCATCTCTAATGTGATTTTGTCACCGTCCCCTCCCCCATCTGAGATGGGTCCAGGTAACTGGAAGGTGTGAAGGGACGTCTTACAGTCACCCACAGACAGACCTTACACTTATGCCTCACGCTTAGCACCTTGATGGGCCTCAAAAACTCACCTGTGAGTGGGTCACCGCTCTCACCCTCATAGTTTGGCTGATTTTTGGCTGCAGAAACTCACCCCTCTGTTGAACACATGACACGACGAGGCCTCGTGCTTTCCGATAGCTGATGAAACCAGGCACTCACAACACCCATAAGTCAGCACCCTCCGGTTGCTTGAAGCCACAGCAGTCTCCGCTACTTGAGCAAGCAGCTAACTCATGACATTGTCGTCAGAAATCCACACTCATTACGCTACACTAATGTCTGGCATATCGAGGCTATCCTGCGCCCTCAGCTCTTTTTTCTCATGGCATGTCAGCCTAGCATACCAGTCGTGATCATAGAAATTTGATGGCAATCTGGGTGGTGCTTCACGCCTGCCTGTCCCACCTCCACAAAGAATGCGATGGCAGGGAGGGTTTCCAGCCCTGGTATTGCCATAATAGTTTGTCATGTTGTAGTCGCAATCAACCATCCTCAAGAGTGTGGTGACCTCCTGGCTCCGCCAGATGCTCTTTCTCACTCTGCAAACCTTCCTGCTGGCGTCATCATCATTGCTTTTAGTGTATTGCAGGGATATAAGAATACCTGCAGGTTTTGTGTGGGTACACGGGTTGGGTAAGGGTATGGGTACAAGAATTTGTACCCACAGATTACCCAGACCCGTACCCGTGTACCTGTCCACCATTTCTGTACCTGTCAATTAAATATATAATAAAATGAGTGCAAGAGCTACATATAATCTTATTATTATCTATCTTTGGTTTTAAGGTGTCGGCAAATTTTTGAATTTCATTCAAGCCATGGGTGCATCAACTTTCGCTCCCTGAAACTCATTCAAACTCAGCCAGCACACTCAACACCTCCACCAACCACTTGAGAAAGCGGTAACTGCGGGCATACAGAGGTGAGTAACATACAAATACCATATGTATAATTACTAACAATGATATATATTCAATTCATACAGTGATAATGGGGGTGAATATGAGACAGTTTACATGGTTAGCATTTTCACTAGCTGTTGGCATCCTCGTATATGTTTAAAAATGCATTGAATTAGGTGTCCTCCTAAAAGCTGAGTGGAGTCCCATCGCCGGATGTGTGATCACGTTCATATACTCCATATGTTTCGACTTCATTGTCCTCACCCTCATGGCGTGGAAACTGATGTTTCATTCAACGGCACATTCACATCTCATCACTTTGATATTCAGTGATGGGCTGATCTTCTTTGTCATTGTGTGGGTGTCCCAATCTTCTGATGTACAAAAATATTCACAATGGCAATGTGTTTTCTAGGTTTTTGTCTAACTTGCTTGCAACGGTAAGATAGCATTTTATAATGGTCTTGTTGCAGGTCATTAATTTTGGATAGATATTCATGCTAATGAACTTGAACCCGGTGATGTCAATCATCACTAATGTCCCTGCCACTATTGCTTCCTCCATATGCACATCCCATCCTTGCACTCTGAGTCCTAACACATCAGCCCTTTTTAGATCATTGCCTGCTGAGCCGTCTTCCAATTGACAAACTACGCCACTGAAGGTCCTGAGGTCTTCATGTAAGTACAATAAGATTTTCTTGTAGCCTCGTTCTTACTGCATTTGACTGTGATTTCTTCAGCACAATTAATCAAAGCAGCAGCATTGGCTTCCGACCTATAGGATGGGGACCCCATAGTAGGCTTTTGATAAAACAGACAGACAGTGTGCATGTCCAGGTATGTGAACACCATCATCGTCTTTTGCAACTTGTATTGCTCACTGCGCAGTTATGATATATATAGATGGAAATATTTGAAAGCCCCTCCTCTCAGTTGGAATACGACACCACTGGCAATATTGTCAAAGGAGATGTCTTCAGTCCTGAGGCTCAGGATATACGCAACGAGTTCAAGAAGCTGTCTTATTAAAATCACATTCGTCCTCTAGTCTTTTTGCTCTCCAGTCTGCCCCC
>QLPF01003918.1:248-13571 GCA_003314045.1 Hygrophorus pudorinus
GGTGTGCTGAGCATGCTATGTGATGATGGTAAATGGCACCCCTGTGCCTACATCTCCAAAAGCTTGATGTCGAACGCAACTACGATGTCCACGACCAAGAAATGCTAGTGATCATGCAAGCATTATACGAATGGAGACATTACTTGGAAGGAGCAGATATAAAGATCGAAATACTAACTGATCACAATAATCTGAAATATTTCATGACTCAACAGAAACTCAACTGAAGACAAGCACGGTGGTCATTGGAATTGTCAAGATATGATTTCGATCTCAAGCACCGACCCAGGAAACAAAACCAAAAACATGATCTCCTCTCGAGATGCAAGGACCTTAAAATGGGGGAAGATGATAACAGAGACAGGATTCTACTGAAACCTGAAATTTTTGCCATTAACGCTTTGAAACAAGGTCATACGATGATTGCAGCAGAAGAACAGGACATCCTCAAAAAGGTTAGACAAAGCAAAGAGTATGACAAGGCAGTGGTAAAAGCAGTAGAAGAGTTGAAAAGATCCCCAACAAAATGACTACGATCAGAAGAATGGTCGATGGAACAAGACTTGGTCCTGTACAGAGGAAAAGTTTACGTACCCAACGACCCAGAACTCCGACGAAAAATCACCAAACTCTATCACGAATCACCAATCGCCAGCCATCCAGGAAAATGGAAAACCATCGAACTCATCACATGAAACTACTGGTGGCCTGGACTCACAAAATATGTCGACTCTTACATCAAAGGTTGTGACACTTGCAACCGATCCAAAATAATCCCCGAACAACCTTTGGGAAAATTACGACCCAACCCCATTCCCACCAAACCATGGCAAGACGTGACCGTAGATCTCGTAGTCAAACTCCCCGAAAGCAAAGGATACGACTCGATCATGGTAGCCGTCGACAGACATGGAAAGAGAGCACATTTCATTCCAACTAACGAAGAACTATTGTCCATTGGAAGCGCTAATCTTTACCTAGACAATGTATGGAAACACCATGGATTACCCGAATCCATCACTTCAGATCGAGGACCACAGTTCGCCTCAAATCTCATGAAAGAACTCAACAAACGGCTTGGCATCAAAACCAAGTTATCCACCGCATACCACCCACAAACAGACGGACAGACTGAACAGGTTAACCAAGAACTCGAACAGTACCTTCGAATGTTTGTCAACCACTGACAAGACGATTGGGCCGACTGGTTACCAATTGCTGAATTTGCGTACAACAACAAAATTCACACCTCCATGCAACAAACCCCATTCTTCGTAGAAACCAGAAGACATCCTCAAATGGGTTTCGAACCACTTAGGGAATACAAGTCGGAAGAAGCGAAAGAATATGCTGAAAGGATGGAGAAAATACATGAAGAAGCATCAAGCACATTGGTCAAAGCAGCCAATGAAATGAAAAAGTATGCAGATAGGCGTAGAAAGGAGGCAACGGAGTACAAAGAAGGAGATTTAGTATGGCTAGAGGCAAGCAATATTGATCAGAACAGACCATCTAAAAAGCTAGCTGACAAACAACTCGGACCATACAAAATCATCAAGAAAATCAATCCGAACACTTACAAACTCAACTTACCCAAACACTTCAGAATTACCAATAGTTTCAACACATCCAAATTACGACCATATCATCCCCCCACCATTCCTAATCAACAACGACAACCCCAGAGACTGATAGAAGTAGAAGGAGAAGAAGAGTACGAAGTAGAAGAAATCATCAACTCAAAGATTCATTGAGGAAAGCTCCAATACCTCATCAAATGGAAAAACTACACCACAGAGCATAACACATGGGAACCTGAGACAAACCTACGAAACGCGAAGAAAAAGATCGATGAGTACCATCGCAAACATTCCAATGCTCCTCATCGCATCAATTCTACCGCATTCAAAGAAATTCCTTTCAGATCACTTGAGACCTTAACTGATCTCCAAGCCACAATCGACGAAGCTAGAAGAACGAAAAACATTCCTACAGAACCCCCTAAAATCTTTATACCAACATCTACCGACGCTTCACCCAAATTCATAAACCACAAAAAATCAAAGTGTCGCGAAAAACGGAACTCCGATAACATCACCACAGACATGACCGTAAACATCGAACCCTCTCATATGGCAAGCATATACAATGGATTGAAAACGTCTTTGAGGAGTCCAAACCACCTACCGCACAAGATCAAGTATCTTTGGCTATATGAATTAGGTTCTGTTCGAGCAATTACCACTGTTCTTTCCATTCTTCCATCAACATCCCCAGATTCTGAAGGAATGTACACATATCCCATCTACCGCGTCTCTAAACTCCGAAATCCCATTACGTTATTCACTGCCAAACAACTCCACAAGGCCAAAATCATCCTATATCCCAACGAAACTCATCCGTCGATAATCGCCAATTATGAACTCAACGAGATGATCCAAATCCAACCTCGTGTGGACACGAGCCTTGAAGAGGGGTGATGTCATGATACGTCAATTTCTTTACCTTTACCTTTACCTTTTCTCCATATTCCTCCATTACACGCATCTGGATTACTCATACACGATTACTATCATCCAATGTTTACTCATTACTTCATATGTCATCCCGACGGTTTACTCATACGTAGTTACATCATTCCAACGGATCAAGGCTTACGTGTCCCCATTCCATAACATTCTATAGTATTCTTTGTATTAGTCATAACACCTTATAAAAGGACCAGAGTTTGACTGGAAACCCCAGCTCGAATCTCTTGGGATTACCGCTAAAGCGCATACCCTTCAGACTTCAACACTCAACCACTACTCTCTCCTCTCGACTTATACTTCATCCTCGGTTCTTATGAACTATATCTCATACACTTTACCACTCTTACTATTTGTAGGAAACTATTAGCATCGCCCTAATATATATTGATTCTACAGAAACAAACTACTAATGAAAAATAAAATTAGAGGAAACTCAGGACTTGGATATGGCTGACCTAGATACTATGGTATATAGCTATGATGGTAAGTACTATGTAAAATTGAAACATTACAATTCTGATTATTTGTTGAATTAAATCTAGATCAACACCCAGACCATAAGTTGTATACCAGCATATATTCTACAGAAACTAGCTAATGCAAAATAAATTTTAGAGGAAAATTGGGACTCAGATATGTGTAATGACTCACACAGTAGTGACAGTGATGACTCTGGTATATTCAAGTCTAGATTAATTGACAAGTATTATCAATTGATAATTTTCATAACAGATGACTCAACCTCAAATCCAGACTCTGATTGTTCTCTAATGTTGGATTTTCCTAATATTCCTGAAAACAACTTACCCAATGATTCAGACAACAATGACAGAAGTTCAGAATTGGACAAGTCAGAGTCAGACAAGCCAATATCATTCCACCTTCCAGCCTTTGTGAATGCCCTTCAAGCAAAGTTGCTCGGCAATTATCATCTCCCACCAGCTCCACCTGCTTCAGTCGGTTTGCAGAATTTGGATGCATCACAGACACATTCATTGCAGCATTACATTGCCTGGAAACTATTAAATGTCACTGTTCTGGGCTACAAACTCTATGCTCAAGTTCTGCAGAAGGCAATCCAACAAGATATACTGTCTCTCTATGCTGTTCGAAAACTCGCCATGAATATCACAGGCCTTCAACCTTAGCAAGTTGACATTTGCTCACAAAGTTGCATTGCATATACAGGTGAATACAAGTCCATGACATCCTGTCCATATATTCGAGATGGCCAAATTTGTCATGAACCACACAATCAACTGGAAAAAAAACCTTCTGCACAGAACAAACCTCGAGCACAGATGATGGTTTTACCTGTCATGGCGACTATCCGAGCTATGTTTTCAAATGTTGAAACATCAGGTCTTTTATGACATAGAGACAAATGTCTTCAGGAGGTGTTACATTTGATTGCAATGGACGGAGCTCAGTATTATTCAGATTTCGGCAACTCCAAGGTCTATATTCATCACTACCAACATCTGGGCCTCTTCCAGGAGCCACGAGATATTGCCTTTGCACTGTCAACTGATGGTGCTCAGCTTACCATGAAAAAACAATCCGACACTTGGGTGCTCATCTTGATGCTCCTCAATTTACCCCCAGAAATCCACTGTAAAACCAGTAACATGATTATCCCTTTTGCCACACCAGGTCCAAAACTGCCTGGAGATCTGGAATCCTGCCTATATCCAGTTTTTGAGGAGATGGCCATGGCAAGTGCTGGAATATGGACCTAGGATGCTGTGGATTCCTCCTACTTTGTGAATCGTGCATATATCTACATGGCATTGGGAGACATGTTGGGATCTGCCAAACTTAATGGGATGGCTGGTCACTCTGCCATCTATGGTGATCACTTTAGTATGGTGAAGGGTGCCTGAGCTGCTAAACCAGGGAGAGGGCCAAAGCTCAGTACTATCCAATTTCACCACCACAAAATGACATCTATAATCCTGATCATCCTGCTGCCTATGACCTCGATAACTTACCAATGCAGGATGAAGAGTCTTACTGGAACGCCATCAATGCACTCCACAATGCAGTAACTTGAGCCGATTGTGCTGCCATCACAAGAGCCACAGGAATTTCATGTATGCCTTTGTGTGCAGTCAGCAAGGCTTACATTCCACCAACATACAATCCATTGGATCCATTCCATCTGTTTTACGAAAATGAGATGGCATTTTTCTGGGACATGTGGACAGTTATCAGCTCATCAAATGAACTAGTTCACCTTAGTGCTGCAAAAGCTGCCATATTTGGGAAATTGGTAGCTGAAGCAATGTCAACTCTTCCAGCTTCTTTCTGCAGACAGGTTCAAGATCCACATCGGAAGTGCCACAGTCAATACAACATTTATGAATGGATGACATTACTTCAATGGTACATTATACCCATCGGACTTGAGGTTGGATTCAATCTAGCTGTTCTGCAGAATTTCTCTCACTATGCACTGTGGAGACAGCTATGACAATCAAACCAAGGAGTGGAAAGGATCTCCTTGAACTCCACAACTTGGTCAAGAAATTCCTCGAAGGATACCAGAAATTATACAAGTGGAATAGTTCAATACACCTGGGCTCACAATCAACTGTCGAAAGAACCATTGGCAAGCTCAGCGGCAAGATTTGCTCTAAAAAAGCACTTTTTGCCAATTTTGCCAACATCATTTTGGAGAAGGAGCTGGTTAAGCTTTTACTTTTGCATTATCCATCCTTGCAACTTCACCAACCAAAGCCTCCCAAGGTAATGGGACCCTTCAATGAAATCAAGACTCTTAAAAGGGAGCAAGTATCTGGTCAAATTTTTGTTCAGCATTTGGATGCAATTTGCCGCTGGCTAGGGAAGAGTTTTGATCCTGTGGAGATGGGGAAAGCTTTATGTTTCAGAAAAGGTTGTGATATGAAGCTGGTTATAAACTTGTATAGGGCTGATTAAGGCCCTATAACAAGTGGAATGATTTATATAATAACTTTATGCTCACTTTGCACTAATCACAGATCCAAATCAGTGTATTGGAGTAATGAATATATGTGCTGTTTATGAGGGTTGTAGTAATTATGTAGATAAAGATTGTGCGATGTGGACAGCATAATATGGTATGTTTGTACATGTGTACATTGTGGCGTGTGTCCATGGTAAATAAGGATAATAAAGATAAATAGAAAATTAAAGAAAGTAAACAAGGAATCATAGATTCCTTACACTCTTCCCCCCTTTAAGAGGAAGTATAGATGCTAAACTAGCATGGGCCCATGAGGGTGTCGGGATCAATGACACGCTCTGGTGGTTCGGGCATAAGCTCGACGCACCTAGCACAAGGCTCTGGCAGGTTCTCGTTGGCTGAGTCTTGGTCGCCTTCTTCAGTGTATATTGTGGATGCATTGTCAAGTATTTCATCGATGGGTTTATTGCCTTGGAAGGCAGAGAGTGCATTCAGCTCTTCAGCTGATGCGGTGGCACATATGTATTTTGCTGTCATAGGCTTGACGCCACATTTAGGCCGTTTGCCATATTTTTTGATAGGCTCAGCGCACTGTTTCTCGATGCAAGCCAGAGGAGGCACCAGCATAGAGGCCAGCAATACTGTGGAACTGGTAGCAGATGCTGTGGTAGCAGGATTAACAGTGGCGGGATCCACTGGCAATGGGGGTTGGCTGGCATCGGCATGTGCAAGGATGGCGTGTTCTGCATAACCACAGAACATGGTCTTGTAGACGGTAGAGTCTAGCCCACACTGGTAGTAGTGGGTGGCAATGACGGCTTCATCAAAGGGTTTGTCATCGGGGAAGTGATGAGCTTCCCAGAAGTTGGGAATGGTATTAGGGGCTAGCAAGCCCAGGTATTGGCTGTTGCCAAGTATTTCGAGAGCCTTAAGCTCAAATGCCCTGTGGGCAGAGCCAGTAGGTGCACCATCCTGAAGGAATTGCCATACTGCTAGGTCATCCGATCAGTATCAGTTTTTGTCATCGCAACAGATAGCCTTAGGCACATCGTTGCAATTTATGACTAGCTTGTCTACTGGGTTAGTGTTGGTCCAGCTGGCTGAGCCGCAAGCCAGCTGATGTAGCCGCAGCTGTGGCTGGCTGATTTCAAATAATATCGCCTAGCTGCAGCCAGCAGCCTGAAGTCAGCGCTGAGCCGACAGCTGGCTGGGTCGACGATGTATGTACAGAGGAATGATAAATTATATCTATACTACATCACAGCCCTCTCGTTTCTTTGCAAGAGGGTGGAGGAGGAGGTGGGCATTGTAAATAAATAATAAATAACTTACAACCCCCTTGCATTTGCATGCGAGAGGGCTGGGATGTGGGAGGTGAGAGAGCCGGCGCTGATGGACAGAGTATACTGTAAGTTGTCGACTATTTATCTGGGCAGCGTCATGGTATTTCATATTCGTTCAGGACAAGATGAGCACCAATATATTGGGGATCCAAGAGCCAATGACCTGGAACATGTGTGTGCTTATATCACAGCGGTAAAGGTTGAGCTCTCAAGCATCGCTTGCGACAGATATATTCAAATAATATCACAAGGTTCGGTTATCCATATTCATCTAATCTTCTAACCGCTTTCCTGACATGTCACATTTGAGCATCTATGTGACCCCGTATATGTATTGTAGCCGAGATTCAGGTCTTGCAAACTGACAGGTTGCCAAATATATTCTAGTACCAATCATAAGATTGCCATCTTGGGTAAATGTTCCACTTTTCCGCTGATCCCAGAGTGATCCAGGCACTTTCACTTACTTTCGCTGTGATGCCTGAACCAGTTTAACGGGAAGATCAAATCTAGATTTTGGACCTTATGGCAGGTGGTGTCCTCCCGATCGCAATTTGAGATTCATTCTAACTGCAAAATTCAGACTTGTACGTGACTGCGGGAGCAATTTTGTCGTATGGCAGTCAAGATTCGGCTCCTGAAAGATCAATAATCTTTGGATCTCTTATGGTCAGGTGGAATGACATCCAACTTTGTGATGTATTAAAGGTGAGTTCAAGAAACTGCCTTTCATCATCTCGCAATGACTGATGAGAATGAACTTTCAGCCTCTGTTCTAGGTTGGTGCAGCCGTGATAGTGCCCTCCAGCTTGGGCCCAGAAAAAAGGTGTAAGTTGACTTTATCTACCATCCGACCAATGGAACTTATTTGTGATTCCGAATCAGTTCTGCAGTTGACCCTCTTGTTCATCATGGCCGCCATTTTGGTTGCACTGTCCATGCCTTCTGCAGTGTCAACACATTGCTCACCGAGGGTCTTTTATGAAAAACCGAGCTTGCTGATCAACCTGAGGAGTTATTCACAGCTGAGTATGTCAGATCTTCCACATTGAAGGAACCCATTTATTAACATCTATCGCCATAGGGAACAGAGGGAGCATCATGTATTCAAACAACTTCTTTAGTCAATACCTGGACTCAAAGAACGTTTAGTAAATAGTTCTGAGGAGGATATCGTGCTTGTGGTGGACTTGGTATTTACTAACTGCATATACCAGGCCTCACATTCTTGACAGATCCAGCAGGGTGCATCTAATGCGAGATCCGATGACACCAAGAGCTTAAAGGGTGCAATTCTCGATTGGATCACACCACACAGCCAGCCTGTCAATCCTCCACTCACTCGCAATACCAAAATTGATTGCAGCTTCCACCATGAATGCACTGGTGCCCTCCTCTGTCCTGCCAGCTTAGACTGGTCGAACAACGAGTACATAGGTCTGCTTCAGCAATGAGGAGTTTCGCTGACGCTATCCAGAGTGAAGGAAAAACTCAAAACTGGAGATATCTTAGTCCCTGGCGATCAATGGCCCATCTTTCTGTATAACAAATATAGGTATGACCTGGAAGACCCATGGAATGGTCTTTTCTGGAGCACCATACTTGTTTCGGTGAGTCCATTAATTCAATGACCTCACCTACGCTCACAAACATCCCAGGCATATAAACATGTCTTCACATCCCCCAGTTCTGTCGACAGAGAGGCCAAAGCAACTTGTTCTGGCAACACATGTATTCATGGCATGACACGTGTAACGGCAGCCTCGATTGCATATATTTCCACTCAGGTGAGGCGTTGCTGCTGTAGTACTTTCCACATAATCATCATATCAAGCTGTCCTTAGGTACAGTTTGCATTGAGTTCTTCACCGGTTTTCTCCAGGACGGACATTGCCACAGATTCAGAACAATTTTATAATTCTATCCTGGAGTTATTTGATGATGTGGATGAAGAGGAGGAAATTAATCAACTTCTGATATGGTGGAATCAGTATAGTCCTTGTGTTTTATGCCTTTCCTACTTCTAGTAACTTTGTGCTCAGTCAAGTTTTCCCAACCTATTCCTCCGCAAAACGTCCCATTTGCCAAAATAGTGCCTTGGTGAGGATCAGGAAAGAATGTGCTGAAATGAAGGGCTTGCTTACTGGCCCTTCGGGGTCATAATTAGTTATCTGTTGGTACAATGATATTGCATGAAAAAATTGATTTGTGTGCCTGTTGGGCCTAGCAGCACGACATGGCATGGTGATGGTACTACCATGGGGTCTACCGACATTGAAAGCGATGGTGTCAGAAGGGTGGATCATTTGAAGTGGCTGAGGGCTTTCGTCACTTCTCTGGCTGTCATATTGTCCATTATCCATTATGTACTAGCAGTGTTTTCCATACTCTACAACTGGACACAACCTGACCAATTTGAACCTCAATAACAGGGCCTATTCCGAGTCTGCAGTACACCTACATGCATGTTAACAATCCCCTGCCAACTGAATCCTTCCAACTTGGGACCATCAAAAATACATAATATGACAAGCAGGTTCATGTAGCCCACACAGCCTACAAGCAAGCACAGGGATGTGGGCAGGGATGGAGCTGGCTTGCAGCTCAAGCTAAAGTCGGATTGGAAGGTGCCAGTGGGGCTGGAGGAACACATAAATGGTACGGCGAAGGAGATCTGCAAAAGGTAATACTTGGATATAGACATGCTACAGAGCATAAGGTTGAGTGACTGGTGCACCTGCCCGAGTGAGGGGTATGTGGAAAGGGAAAAGTAAGTTACTAATTATACCTAGTTTTGACCATACTAGCATCCGACAGGTAATCTCCGTGTGAACTTCCTTTATCTCGATGTACTCATGCCTGACATCGGAATGCAGACTCCGGGAAGGCTGGCAGCTCCTCGGCTCAGTATGTTTAGCCATCTATGAGGTCAGGGAAGTCCAATGGTGACATGTCATGGTCATTTCAGATGCTGAAAGTCGATTTGCAGACCACCCATCTGATGGGATTTGGTCTGTCTACCTTTCAGAGGCAGACAGGTATGATGTAGCTTTTGTTGAAGGCCGGATACCAGGCATGGACTGCATATTGATATCTGTGTGTGTCGGACATGTGAAGCTTTACACAGGAATGACTTGCACTGTAGGACAACTTCTCAGCAAGGTAATGTGTATGTGTTTCGCTATATAGTATTCACCTGTAGGACAACTTCTACAGGTGGTGTAAGTAAATGAAGTGAGTTAAATGGTTCGAAGGTATCATACCTCAGCAAGGTAACACATATGTGTTTCACTGAGGTATCAGTGTATCTATGCATACATTTATACTACGAGGGGTGAATGAATGAGCCTACAAGGAAAAGGGTAAACATTGCATATGCAAAGGATAAACTGAAACAGGTTAAATGGAAGTAAGCGGACTGGATACAATGTTAAAATAAGTGTTGCGGGGGGATTGCCTTTTGATCACAATCACAATGGAGTCATTGCAATCTATCTGGGAATACCTTTATTCCAACACTCCCCCTCAATCCTCACGTAACCCAAGTTCCACCGCAAAATGTTTTGCTTTCACCGATGAGAGGGGCTTAGTGAGCGTGTCGGCGGTCATGTCTTCAGTAGGGCAGTAGACTAACTTGATAGTGCTGTTCTCAATGATCCAGTGGATGAAGTGGAATTGTATGTCAATGTGTTTTGTACGCACGTGGTACTGATGGTCCTTAGCAAGCGCTATAGCAGACTGATTGTCGCCATAGAGTACTGTGGGATCAGTGAGTTCGGCGAAATTAGTGCAATGAAGGTGCAGAGCCACATGGCTTCCTTGGCGGCATGAGTCGCTGCAATGTACTCAGCTTCGGTAGTGGACAAGACAATGATGTCCTAGCGTTTCGAGCTCCAAGATACGGCACCTCCGTCAATGAGGAATGCATAGCCCAACATTGCATGCCAGTTGTCGTTCATGCTGCTGTCAGCATCTGCATACCCCACAAGGGTCTGTTTCTTGCTGCCAAATGTGAGTCTCTAGTTATGCGTGGTTTTGAGATACCTAATAACGCGCTTGACGGCTTCCCAGTGTGCCTGTCCTGGTTTGTCTAGGAAACGAGATAGCGCCGTCACAGCGTAGGTGATGTCGGGATGAGTGCCGACTGCCACATACATGATGCTTCCGACAGCTTTGCGGTACAGGATGTCGCGCATGTCAGCATGTTCGCGAGGGGTGACAGGGGATTGGGAAGATGTAAGGCATACATTGGGTTCCATGGGGGACGAGATGGGCTTGGCGTCCTCAAGGCCAAAATGTTTGACGACAGAGTCAATGTACACTGTCTGAGCCATAGTTAGTGAACATGTCTGGCGGTCGCATTTGATCTTGATGCCCAACAACCAATGGATCTCCCCCATATCAGTTACCTCCAAAGTGTCACTTAGCCGCCTCTTAACTTCTCGCATGAGTGCCATTGAGTTGGTGACCAAGGTGAGATTGTCGATGTGTGCGACTATGATGATGAGTTTGGTGCCGGAGTTACAGTAGAAGACCATGTGGTCGACTTCGCACCTAGCTAGTTTGAATAGATGCTTTAGTACTCCGAACAACTTATAGTACCAGTGATGTCCACTTTGCTTGAGGCCGTAAAGAGGTTTCTTCAGGAGTAGTACTGTGCATTCGCAGCCTGGGATGGAGTAGCCTGGGGGTTGCCTCATGTAGATCATTTTGTCAGCATTGAATTCGCCATTCAGGTAGGCGCTCTTGATGTCGACTTGGTGTATTTTGAGATCCAAATGCACGGCCATAGCGAGGACAGTCCAGATGGACACCAGCTTCACCACAGGGGCAAAGGTGTCAAAGTAATCCACTCCGGGGACCTGCGAAAACCTTGGGCGACTAACCTAGCCTTGTACCTTTCGACCTCTCCCACAGTGTTCTTCTTCGCTCGAAACACCCACTTGCTTCCCACTATGTTAGCTCCCTTCGGCGCCTCCACTACCTCCCATGTCCCCACCTTTTCAAGCATGTCTAATTCCTCATAGATCGCACACTCCCATTGTCCCCACTCTGGCCTTTTCCTCGCTTCACCCAATGTCTGCAGCTCCAATACCTCGGCATTCAACATTGCTGCGATGAACGTGTATTCCATGGCTCCCCCTAGACCGTCAAAGTCCTCGAGGGCAGCATGTGCTCCAGGTTTGGGTGCTCGAAGTCCAGGCAGTAAGTCCGGTTTGTTTGTTTGGCCGGTGGCTGAACCTCTTCCCTCTTGTATATCACACATATACTGGGTAGGCCAGCGCATATGGTGTTCATGTTGGGATTCCACAGGTGGTGGTGGTGGGAAGTCATCGACAGGAGGCGGGATAGGAGACAAGTCCGGGGTAGTTGGGGCAAAAGGCATGTTAATTTTCTCTATTCCACAATCCTTATCTTGATTCAGATCTTCATCAAGATCTGAGCCTTCGTTGCTCTCCCCCTGGAAAGTGACGGCCTGTGGCGCCATGTCGACGTTATGTTCGACTGTAACAGAGTGTTTCAACGGCCAGTATACCCTATGGCCCTTGCTCTGGGCGTCATAGCCCACTCAGTGGCCCATTCCCGTGCGGCCATCAAGTTTGGACCCAGAAGTGTCATATATGCTGGTACAGCAACCCCATTTGGGCAGGCCACATAAGTTGGGCTTCGTCCAGTGACGGCTTCAAAGGGGGTCTGGCCATCAAGTGCCTTAGTTGAGGTACATTTTTTTAACCACACTGCATGTTTTAATGCCTCGCCCCACAGAAATTTCGGTAAACTGCTTGAGTGCAGCATCACACAGACCTTTTCAAGCAAGGTGCGGTTGAGGCATTCGGAAACGCCGGCCTCCTGGTGCGTGTCATGCACAGAGAGCTTCTGGTGGGTCCCCATGCTTTCTAGGTGCGCAACGAACTCATTGCCCAGGTACTCCCCTCCACGGTCAGTGTTTAAAACCTTTATCTTTGCATTGTGTTGAGTCTCAACCGTCACCTCATACTTTTTATAGGCTTTCGGCTGATCCGATTTGTGATGCAAAAGGTACACATAGGTATCCCGGGAGGAGTCATTGGTGTACATGACTGCGTAGTGGTGACCACCTAGAGATTGGACTGGTGCAGGGCCCCAAAGGTCTGAGTGGACCTCTCCCCCATATTCGGTTTTGCGCTGACCTTCCCTTGCCTTAGGGACTGGTTTTCGGGTCATTTTAGCATGTGCACAAGATTCACAAAAAGGTGTTTCAGGGGCAGTTGAGTCGAGGCATATGCCAGTAACATGGCCTTCTGCAATAAGACATTTAGCTGTGGATGGGGCAATGTGGCCCATGCGCCGGTGCAGTTGGTCGATGGTAAGAGTTCCGGACCCTACTGCAGCGTTTGCACTATTTTCGGTCGACTCACATATAACACGATACAGGTTTTTGGACTTCGGGATGCAGCCTATAGTGTGACCTTTATTGTCATGTATGTGTAGGTGTCCACCACCGAACGTCACATAATAGCCG
>QLPF01003919.1:0-14043 GCA_003314045.1 Hygrophorus pudorinus
GTTGACATCACAACCTGCAACAGAAAAGGCCTCAATTCTCGTTCCTACCTCATTTGTGTCCCATCGACAGCACACGGCCAATGATATGTATTCCTCCAGTGTGGGATTGGTGAAATACCAAACTGGATCGATGTGGAAATTTGTCAATGAGCGGACAAGGCAAAAGAACCCCTCGACACCAACACGTGTATTTAAACCTCCCATCTACAGCACACCAAGTTCAATCGGACCTCTGAAAAGAACAGACGGAATTACATACCAAACTTTGTATGTTCAAGTTACGAACAGTGTGCGCAACATCCTGCACGCGACTCCGGGTGGTGACACAAATGTTTGGATGTCAATGACCTTTGGCAATAAATTTGTCAACAATGTCCTACTTCTCTTCCGATGAAAGGGCTAAGTAAGCGTCCCTGTGGGTATCTTGAATCTCAAGTAACAATTTCGCTTCTCTGAGTGCTGCCCCCTAGTAAGCAGATTAGTAGGAAACAAAGAACAAAGATGGGGAAACCAACCTGAGTTCTCTATCGCTGACATTTTCCTTGACCAGGCATTCCATGCGCTTGGCTTGAGACGCTTTGTGACCATGCGAGCACCTCCATGGAAGAAGTGATCAAGGAAGTATCTTGGTTTCTTCCCATACCGTTCGGCGAGCTCATCTGCCTTGGCAAGTGCAGCCGAATACCATTCTCCAATGGCAGTGTTGATATTTGCCTGTCTTTGGGCGTGCGATGCATTCCGAATTGAATGTTGGTGGGTCATTAGAGGGGCCAAGTCCTGAGGGAGGACTTGACTGAACTTTTGAACAGTGCCATGGGGGAATAATCAATGGTCTGACAATGCAAGTTATAAGGAAATATACCGTGGTAAAAAAAAATTGAAGTAGTGAGCCGAAACTAGGAGCGAAACATGGGAATCTGGGAGGCGAAAGTTGACAGGGCAGAGTGATTCATATATAAATTCTAGGAGGCTGAAATAGCCAAAAGAAGGGATCACTTAGTGCTCGGAAAACATATGTTCCAAAGAGCTCACCCTGACCCTGACACTAAAAGTCTGTCAGCTCGTATCTGGTAATGGAAGCAGCATAAAATGGGACATGGTAAGTGCGGAACAAGGGACAGAAGCCAAGAACGAGGGGCACGAACAAAGAATGATGAACATAAGCGAAGAAGCTAGCTACATAAAGTCTTATCTAGTCATGGCGGTTACTCACACTTCTGACATTGGCTAATATAGCACTCCACAATGTGTCCAGCTCCTCAGGACATAACCTGACTTCACGTAGACTCTATTGGAGGTATGGGCAATAATCAGAGACAGGGTAGTTTTTGAACATATAATGGAAGTGTTTGTGCAATTGGGTGCTCAGACCACACTCGGAAAGGAAGGCAGCAGACACAGGACCAAACAGCAGCAGATCAAGTTGGACATTACGTGATGATGGCGGCGGAGATGAGACTTCCATCACAGAGGATTTTGGCAGTGAGCTCATGCTGGAGATATCGGATAACAAAGACCTGCTCAATAAGGAAGGTGTAGGCGGTGGGGAGAATGTCTCCTGGTGGGTCAGGTAACCTTGTCTACCAGACCCATGATGAATTAGTGAGGCTCTAGGTGAGGAACAGAGGTGAACATTGCACCTAGGGGTAGATAGGAATTCTTGCACGCCTGCGCAGATGAGCTCCAAGGTGAGACGAGTGAGTTTTGTGGATGCTTCAGCATTCTTGTGCTCATCGCCCTTTAGCTTTTCCTTCACCTCTTTGAGTTCCTGTTTTTTTTTGGATAGATCCTCCAATAGTTCGGAATACTCCTCTGCAATATTATCCATCGTGAAGTTCTTTCTTTTCTCTCTCTGGAGCTCTTTTGTTGTGTCATTGAGCTGTTCCATTATGACAGCCAAAGTCTCGCAAAAGTCAATAAACTTCTGCATAATTAAAAAAATCTGAGAGGGCACAATTTACATGGTAAAATACTCACCTTTTTTTTCATTGAGCTCCTCTGACAAGGCTGGGGAGGACACATGGCTGTCAGCATCATCAGCCAATTCCATACTACTGTGTGGACGACCCAAAAACAGATAATTTGCGGATGTCGATACCGGGATGAGGGGTGAGTCAGGATTTGGGGAGTACATTAATTTTGATAGTGGAAATTTCCATCCAATTGCCTGTGCTGCAGCTTTCCACCTGGATATCGTGCAGACTCTGATCTCCTCAATAAATGATTGGACGATCCATGCAACTGGACGATGTGCATCGAGAAAGTCCTTCAGGAACATGGGTGGCATGTAGACATTTGCCTTGATGTATTCAAGCAGGACCGAGGCATCTGGTCGTGTACTACCGTCCACATGTATTACCATTGTCATACCACCGAAAGCTCGATCCCACAATGCCGCCTGTGTATCTGAATAAATGAAACACATAGACAAGAAAAATATAAAAAACTCACCATATCAAAGGTAAGAGCCATGATCTTGTTCTTGAATTCCTTGCGCTCTTGTGAGGTTTCGGTGTGCAGACGTGCTTGAGAATAGAGTTGATGGAAGGTCATGGGAGCTACAAAGTGGTCTCCATCATCATGATACCCAGCCACAAACCAGGCCATGTCACTGGACAAAAGGCGGTGTTTGTGCTGCATAAAAACCACTGGTTCTTTCTTCCATGCACCCAATCGTCTTCACAAGTCGTAGAGGCCAACCGGGTTGAATTTCAATGATGGCCATAGTGTGAGCTCACCAGATGCGCCTGGGGGTGCTTCAATGTCAACGTGATATCCCCAGCCAGTCCAAGGCATGGTGAAAGTAATAGTTTAGTAGTTCAGAATAGTGAAGTTGTGGAAAAGAAGTACACGCACATGACTAAATCAGCCAGCCTGAATCTGGCTCCATCGCGTTCACTTCAACATTAAATTTATGGTACAAAAGGTTCAGCATGTACATCTCACAAGGCTACTGTTCAATATTCATAGTAATACATATATATTTGTGAAATATAGGATTCGTGAACCAGAACTCTTTAACATCCCTATGGACAACTTACAATAATTCTAAATCACACCAAGTCACTTCAGAAAGAGAATCAGTCATCAATTTGGACAGAGAATAGCTATATTTTACAAATGTACACAATGAAAGACACAATGAAAGATACTACATGTCCACACTGAGGTTCTCCATGAATTCTACGAGATTTAACTCTGCCTCCTGATCGTCCTCTTCAACTTCGCCATCACCATCTGTATTGATAATGGGGGTTGGGCCCATGGTGTTGCCAGCTGCAGCTTGTAATTGGTGTGCTCACGCCGGTAACAGAACATCTGAGATGTCGCCAACCTTGCACCCAAGGCAATGTCCAGGCATCAATGTTCCTGAAAAACCAAGAAGGAGGGTCTGAATGAGCCGGTTGATGATTGTATTGTTGATTTGTTGCTGGAACTTCCAGTGTTTTGCAAGTTCATGTGCTAGGTGCACCTCAGCATCCTTCTTGCATCAAATAGCTCTATTGGAGTCGATGTGGTCATTGATCATGAACGTGATGAGTTGTCAAATTTCCATTTTCAATCGTTTGATCTCATCAGGTGCTTATTTGACTCGAAAATATAGATTCATTGCATGACGATGGGTAGCTTGAGCCCACTTGAGTTGGCGGATGTCTTGACAAGCATCATGTAGGATGTCAAATTCAGCAAGGGAGGCAGCTTCAATCACGCTTGTCCATGACATTTGCGTTCATGGGGGATTGAGTTGAGCGGCCAACCGATTATACTCTTCCAAAGCCTTTCTAATAGCATCAGCGCAATTCTTGAGGGCTTTCCCAATTTTTTCACGGAGCTTATACCCTGCAATTTGTTGAGTTTCTGCAATCTTTGAGAGGAGAACCAGCCTTACCAACACCACTCATGCCAAGTTTCGTCAACTCGAATAGGTGCTGAACAACTAGTTTTTCAAGGCAGTCCAGTGCATATCAATACTTCCGCTCAGTAAGGGTGATGAGGGCACCTTCATATTCGGACAATTCTGGGATCCACCACAACTCAATACCAAGTGCCTCCTCCATTCAGCACACCTCTTCTTGAACACCCATCCAACGTTGGTGACTAGTTACATACCGCGTTCGAACATTTTTGATGTCCTTGCACTTGATGCCACTATTTATGATATAGTCAAGGAGGTCATACTCTCTTTTTGTGAGGTCTGAGGCAGCCCTGTATATCTTTCATTAGATTCACAAGTTGCACTTCATGTAGAAATTCATACTTGGCTTCATTTAAACATTGCAGAGCTTTCATGTAGTTCATGGTCTCAAGAACGTCCTCAGGCTCAGTCTTGAGTTTGTGTAGGTACTCCCTCTCCTGCAACAGATATGTCTTATAGTTGTCGGGCCCAGTTCCAAGTTCCGAAGACCTCATGGCGAGCTCTTCAGCTTCGTTGCGTAAGATAGATAGGGCTTGCTGATAATTCTGGTATATGAATGTGGCTATGCAGGTCTTCGATCATTTTTCTGATCGGTGTGAGAAAAAAAGAACTCACCTGATTCGGCATACTTGTCCAGATCATGAAATGCAAAGTGTTGCTCAATTTTTTGGAGGCGATAAAATGGTGTTGCAAGCCAAGTACAGGGTGCCAAATTATTTGACCCGGAGAAGGTGTGCTCACATTCCTCAAAGTCCTCAATCCCTGCACCTTCAATATATCTTGGGTGCCAATGCACTTGACATTCTTGGTTGTGGGAGTGCCTGTGAAATGCAGGGACGATGCCAGAAAGACATAGTTGTGCCACTCTAGGCCCTAGCGAACTGCTGCAAAGAGTCTTCGCAAAGCTGCATGCAATGTCATAGCCAAGTGCTAAATCAGGTCTGTAAACATCCATCAGCTTATTGACGAGCACCAGGGGATATTTCATTCTGAGAAGTAATGTCAGACTCAATCAGATTACATAGCACAGGAACTTACAACTTGCCACTGCGGATCATGTCACACGGAAAAAGGACATGACCATGCTGACAGACAACCAAAAATATCCCAGAGACAGCAAAGAGAGAAAACATTTTTTTACGTGCCTCAGGAGCTGCACTACGCCAGCGTTTCACACATTCTGCCAGGCTGTCAATCAATTTGCAGGCTTCGCCAGGTTCATCGTTCCATTCCTCGTCATTGACATTGGTGTCTGCATCTTGAGGCAGATTATCGACTCTGACTATCTCTGACGGTTCAGGGGCATCAGAAGTGACGGACTAAATAGATGAGAATGATTAACAAGGAAGGTCTTACAAATGAATATGTATCTTTTTTTTGGCCTTGGCATTTGCCACTTTGTTCTTGAATATGTCAACCTCTGCCAGCATTAACCACATATCCGAACGGTGTTGACATTGATCCAATCACCAAGTGCCAGACTGAAACAGATCATCTACCAGCCTTAGAGACTGGTTACTATCCATGCACAACAGTGACGAGAACTTGAGCGAGGGATCCTCCTCAAGCTTGTAGAAGCAAGGGGGACAGACATTGTGTGCATGCCAATTTGGGATGTCTCTGCCAAGGCTGGTCATGATGCGGCAGGCGACAATATGGAGAATCTCTAGATAGACATCAAATGTGATCCTAAATTGCTCAACGAGGTAGCTTCGATAAGGAACCTAAATGGATTTAAAATCAATAGAGTAGTCGTGAGGAATGAGGGAATATGCAATTACCTTATGTAAATGACACATTGCTCTGACATGGGCCTGAGTGCTGAGCCAAGGGCACACCCAACTAAGCTGATGGAATGCTTCTAGAGCAGAAAAGAATATTGCAATGGAGGGTGCTTCTAGTGATGCCCCAATAAATCCAGCACGGACTAGGCTTTCATTTGAGTACAGTGTGTCGGGGTGGTGCTGGAAGTCGTGCATACCACAGCCTATATCTAATTGTGAGGAATGGGAAAACTGGTGGAAGTGAATAACTTACTAAAAAAATCCATAGCCAAAAGTGACCATGTTGTTACTGTCTCATCATTCGGAGTGGCTCCACACCATGTAGGCATTTGCGAGCTGCTCTAACTGAATATTCCACTGCTGAGTGCAGAGCTGAACACAATCTCAGTGGGTGTGCAGGTTGACACTAATAGTCCTCATAAGCCTCCAGTTAGATCACATAGCGTGAAGAAATAAGTACTTACATTTTGGGTCAAAACTGCCTGAGAACGTCTGCAAAAACCTCCTCTGTGCCACCTGCATTGCTAAAGAACATCGCCTCTTCTCCTGGCGGAATGGTCATTAGTGCATCCATATCATTGTTATCTAACATTGATGTATCGTCACCTAAAACGGCATCACACAGCTCAAAGCTCATCCCAGTTGATCATATCAGTCAGCATAAGATTATTACCTGCACTGACCTCACCTGATATCTGCATGTAACGCTTCTAGACATCCTCACAAACTTGCTGCACAGATCTGTTCACCTTGACAATGCATTGCTTCACTGAATGCATCAGTGGTGTCCCAGACTGTATTCAGACAGAGCCTGACAGCCCATGATGTTTTTTACTCCTCATAAACTTGACGCAGGTGGTGATAGGCAAGACACGAAGCGAGTGAAATAGATAGGTAATGAGTCTTGGGATAAAAGTGAGCATCAGGGGATGAGCGAGTGAGTGTTTGGATGGACTTATGATGAACTACAGCTGATCATGTTCTACACGAACACTCATTGTTGATCACAGTTGTGCTCATTGTTGATCGCAGTTGTGCTCATTGTTGATCACAGTTGTGCTCATTGTTGATCACAGTTGTGCTCATTGTTGATCATAGTTGTGCTCATTGTTGATCACAGTTGTGCTCATTGTTGATCATGGCTGCGCTCATCATACACAATGATAAAATCATTTCCCCCTCATTTCCTTTTATTTTTTTTCATTTTTTTCTTATTTTTAATTTCACTACTGGTAGTGTAGTCATTATAATAAAACAATTAATATATTTTGACCATATCTGTTGTTGTTGACAACATTAGTGAGGAGAGCCTTTTATATGCCTGCACATCATCTGTGGCTATACCAGCAGGTTCTTGTTTCCGAGGTGTGACTTTGGTTCTGTTTGGTAGATGTATATAATCTCACTCAAAATCTCACAACAATCTGAGTTATAATTCCTATCAAACGGGTCCTTATTATTTTTGGCAGTAGATTCTCACTAATCTCCAATTATAATCCCTGCTGAACAAGGCTTAAATCTGGGCTCAGAAACAAATAGGGGTGTGTTGAAGTTTACAACCGACAGGAGAACATATCCTAGCAGGAAAACATATCCCAGCAAGAGAATATATCGTGTGTGCAGTGATGTGCATTGTTATGCATTCATACAATTTTACCTTTATCTTTTGGTCTGACTTATTTTTGTTGGTGTTTCAATGGATACCTGATTTGCATAGTGTAGTATATATATTTTGTCCTTGTCATACACTGCCAGTGCATTCTTCTGTTGAAGCTGAGGCACAGTGAGTATTACCATTTCACATCTTTTACTTTTGTTGTGCTTACTTGTATCAGACCCATGTCATCTATTAGGTACATTTCAAATATACTTAGGTATATAACATCTCGCAGTCAGCTTTCACTCAACAGGGTGATGCATGACTGGTGAATTGATTGATTACACTAAATAGGCTGAATGTGCCACTTTAAAATTCTACAAACTTTATGTGACCAACACCTAGGTAATGTATTCAAATTTATCCTCAAGTCAATCTGTGCAGAATTGACCAAGTTATGGTAATTGTACTACTAGACTCAAATTGAGTTGTGTTGATTTGTTGCTAAGGTTACATACAAAGTACAATATGGACACATTTTTGAGGGGAATACACTGGTATTTTTCCTAAAAGAATCTACCAATAACTGAGCTGGTTACATTCAATTTCCTAATTTACACTGATTATAATAAAATTTACCCAGTTTGGAAGTCACGTGACTCGCTTAAATCGGTACAATAATATGACATGGAATTGTTAAGCAGTATTGGGGTCCTTGACATGTGCCGGTCGGTTATGGCCTGGCATCTTGTTTGGCTTGAGCAGACCAGTCTCATACTGATGACAGGAAAGAATTGACAAGTGAAGTGTTCGCAGTCATTTAGTAATGTTCTGACACAAGTCGTATCCTGGCCAATGTTTTAATGAATCCGGTAAGTATAATCCCTTAGGTAAGTGGAAACAAAATGACGTACAACAAGCACCTTCTGTGCAGAATCTAATGCTAGAAGTGCATTTCAAAGTTCACCTAAGAGACTGCACACCTCCACCCAATAGAGTAGATACTTCGAACAGAACTCGTTCATGAGATCCAGAACAATATCTGAGATTACCCTGTTCATGAGATGAAAAGCCCAGTGACGGCAGGCTTACTGGAGCTGAGGCGGGATGTTTCTTGTGATTCGTGTCTGGAGGTCATACACCTCATTATTGAGTGCCAATGGGTTTTTGATTCTGCAGATATCGCACCTAAGGTCCTTCATGGCCTTTAGACACTGAAGAGCCAGCAATGTATGCTGAGTTCTGGTATCCACGACCAGCTTCGGATTTGTGCATCGAGTCGGACTGGTCATGAAGTCGAAGAACGAAGGATGGTGTAAGCGAATCGCTTTGAGGTCATCGACCGGAAATACGACAACCGAGTGAAGGCGCGCCAGAATCTGGCGAACCATTCTTGTCTTCAAGTTCAACAACGTCTCCAAAGCAATCGCAGAGAGAGCATCTCAAAGCAGAACAATCGTTCCAAGAATATTTTTGGGCCAATCAGCAAGGCGATCAGATATATTAGGAAAGGCATGGGTCAGTACGCTCATGTATAATTGATCTAGATGGTGATGTGGGCTGTTGACCGTCTCGGGTTTGTCACGCAGGAGCCCTGAAAGCTGATCACTTGGACTAGAATAGTTCCGGTCCTCGATAAATTTGACTGAAGTGGATGCAAAAATGAACAGGCCGGCCGATAGACGTGCCAGAGTGACAATATCCACCAACGACGGCCATGAGGAATCCAGGTCATAGGACATCCTGACCACAGCAAGACTTTTTGTGAGGTAGTGTTTGATATCATTCTGCACCACCTCTAACTTGACTTCATGCAATATGAGCTGCCATGTCACTGAGCACAAAGTATCTGAGAAAGGCTGCGTGATATTTTGTTCCGGACGACTGGTGACCAAGATTTTCAGTGGCAAAAGTCCATTGATGTGCTGAGAAAGCGAAGACAAGATGATGGAAGTGGCCCCATTGTCTTTGCATTCGTCAAGGGCGTCCAATACGATGACACAGGAAGGAAATGATGTTCATACTAAATGAAGAAGTTTGATGACGAGTTCTTCTAGCTGGTGAGACACACTGGAATAACAAATGTCTGGATCCGCCTTCAGAGCCCGAGTGACCTCTGCCTTGAGGGAAAAACAGTCCGAGTTGATAAGTGATAGTCAGGAAGATCAGATTAGGATTACTGCAGTCTGCATTGGCATGCAAGCAGAAAAAGCTTGCTGCTGCTTTCTGCAGGCCACAGCAACTATGTAGGCAATCATCGTCTTTCCTGTTCCAGCAGACCCATTGATCCAAAATATGGGCCGATTTTGTGAGGAAGTTGACTCTGATGCCGGTGCATCTCCAGCATCTATCCAGCCATCTACTTCTTCAAGGATATCCTTCCGTGTGCCTGTCAGACATGGTACTTGGTTGTTGTGGTCGAACCGGGCAAAGAGAGTGTGCGGGAGATGAACGTCTTGGACTGTTCATGTCAGATGTAGGTGCGATAAGATCATAGTTGTTTCGTACCTGTGCTACCGATGTTCTGAATGTTGTTATATATAGTGACCTGGTTCCCCGCAACGTCATTGAATGTAGATTCATGGGCATCTATGCCAGAGGCATTTTCGAAATGGGGCATACTAGATGATGAACGATGATCAGCTGCAACGCAGGTATAAAGAATCAAGCCTAAAGCTGAGTCAGAATTTCTGCTCACTGTCGATAGGTGCCTATCCTCGGGCTCGTTTCCGCAGACTTTGAAGTAGATTATATCAGAAATAACTGGTAGGTCTGAGTGTGCACTACAAGTGACACATCGCCATGGACAGTCCCCTAATTGATGTGGACCAGAACACCGAGTTATCTGGACCACTTACGACAAACTCACCCAGGCCACCACCCATGTATCGGAGACCACATTTGGCAATAACCCTCACCACCCAGCCCACCCAGTACCCTTACCCAGTCCATCTGCATATACAGGCCTACTGGCTGGTATGAGAATTATCACTAGTTTTCGATGAGTTGTACAACGTGCTGTATGAACTTTGGGATTGAAGCCTGAGGAAGATTGTTACTACTGGTCGAGGCAACAATGATAATGATATCATATGGCAGTCGTATTCTCAAATTCCCCGTTTGAACTGATGCTCTCGTAGGTTTACCATCCGCCTGTCTTGTACACACCTGCACTATCTCCGTGTCCTTACCGTGATGACCAACCTTGATGTGTCTCTGTTCCTGAAAACGATAGGTATGGCCTGAGAACTATAAGCATGCAGTCCCCGTCATTGGCACCCCCATGCTCGTGTGCATTGAACCTTCGGTTGGTCGCCGGAACTTGGTGGGTCTGAGTGCATGTGGATGGGTGCGCCGAATACCTAATATGTCATAGTAGTGCCCATTCACCCTGGTGCCGCCTCCCCAAAGGTTCAAACACATTTCCTCCCCAAGATCTACCAATCAACCTCACCAAACGGCAGACTGACTCGGAGTCAGATCTCAACACAGACGGCCCACTGCACTCCTGCGTCTACGCGACAGGTGAGGGGCTGTGAGAGGTGTTGTGCGGGAGGAGGGAGAGCAGAGAAGGTTGGGTATGGGGTCATGTTAGCTGGGTAACATGGATAGACATGTGCAATCTAGATGTCACTCGATATCCTCAAAGCTTCAGTGCCAAATCACTCACCACCCAACATTTACAACAAACCCTCCCTTCTCACAATATCCACCCTCATCCACTTCCAGTCTGCTAACCACCTGCCCATTGCCGCCAGCCCCTCCCTCTGTACCTTTGCAACACTTGCATCCACCAACCCCTCCCTCGTATATATCAGATGTGTGGAACCCCTCACTCACCATAATCGGTTGCCAGGGCATCCTCCACTTCTGCAGCCTCATTGAAGAGACTGTTGCGTTGAGCCAGGGGTCGCCTGTATAGGTAGCGTCAGATCCTGGGTCTCGCGTGAGCGGAGGCAAGGCACGGACACCTTCCACCCATTATACCGCGCATTCATCAGCTCGACGTGTGGCACAGGCAGCACACGGTGATTCGGTGAGGTCAAGGGGTGAATACAATAGGAAACAATCGCATCAACTCATACACAGCTCACGAGGGCTGGGATGTGGGCGGGGGGCACATCTATCAGGAAGCCTAGCTCGTTGCACCTACACGTACATACATACAACGAGCTGCAGAGGAGAGGGGCGCATGCAATCCACAACCACAACCGCACAACATTGTTGATGGTCGTGCTGGTGAAGTACTCATCAGTGGGATTGTATGACCCTATGCATTCCCTGTGCACGTGCCGTTCGCCATCACCATCAGTGCTCAAGCAAAGCACCACGACGCCACTGCAATGTCCCCACACTCTACGACAGTGATCAGCCATGGAGCACCCCATGCGCACGAAGACCACACTCACTGTGCTGAAGATACCACCTACTCACCCCACCCCCACGGCCCTGCGCTTTGCCCGTCCCTCACCTCTCAATGCATTGCATGTGTAAAACAGGCTCCCCGGCCCTGGCGCAACCCTCAGGTCCTGCCAGTCCCAGAAATTCAGCCGCACTACTGCATAGCACTTCCTCATCAATAGCCGCAAAGAAAGGCAGTGTACGCATGGGCAGCAGCGACGTCTGGGTGCACCAGGTTATCGAGACCAAATGATGGCTTGAGTGTCTCAATGGCTGTTTTATCCCCCCATGAACACAGTGTCGATGTGTGCACGTCTGCTGAGCAGTTCTGGGCCATGTATGCACAGATGTGCTTGTAGTAAGCCCAGAAGGCCCCGCAGCTCATAAGCAAAGACACTTGGGGCTGAGCGAGATACTCATGCATGATGGCTTCGAGATTGGCAGACGAGGCATAGCCCACCTGCCATTGCCAGCACGACGTGCTCCGCAAAGTATGCCATGTCGTGGATCACAACGGGGAGGTCCGGGTATGGGTTAGGGAACCCAAAGAAGCGGTGCTCGAGGAATACAGTTGAGCTGTGCTGCTGCTGCGCCACGAGCCCGTTGAGGGTGGTGTTTGTGATGCTATCCTAGTTAGCCTGTGTGTGCACTGCATTAGAAGACGTGTAGGTGGGGTGTTGGCATACCAGAGCTTACGCTCGGCTTCTGCCTTGCCTGGGGGCCAGAGGATGATTGGGCTGCCTAGAAATTAAAACAGGTAAGCTACAGCACAATATGCACTGAGTGGTATGCAGCTAGTAGAACGTGTGCCGTACCGCTACTTGAACGTTCCCAAGCTTGGATTTGTGTGGTCAACGAGCTGGCCGAACCAGTATGGCACCAACACAGTCCCTTCAAACGGTGCAGGGATGCTAGCCAGGGAGTGGCGATTGAAGGCATGGTTGGCTGTCAATAGCAGCGCGGACGAGAGGGCAAGCAGGAGGAGGGGGAGGCAGAGAGCGAGGCCCGTATGCACGCAATCGATCGCAGTGCGCATTGAACAGATACCATGACCTCCAAAAGTGAGAATCATCTATTTCTTTCGAAAGACATGTCAGATATCACCCTTACTGTGACTGACCTAGTGCTGTGCTGGGGTTTTTGAATGGGCAAGCTGTCAAATTAACATATACCAAAGTCCCTACCAAACTTCATTCGGTCTGTGTTACAGGCTTATCACAGCTTAACGCCATGAAGCGTCTGAAGAAATCATGGAAGAACAATCATTGCAGTACGATGTGGATGATGGTATCTGGTTCGCACTTGCCGACAGCCTGAGCTTCTGTTCGATGCAGACGATGTATGCGTGTATACATAGGCTGAATTATAGTGGAAATTACCCAAGTTCAGCAACCACCCAACATCAATGATAACCAGCCTTCTGACTGAACTTTTATATTTTATATATCAACAATCTCACTAGATCTCACCGATCCTGACATCTACATGTTCTTCCTCACTCCATCACATAGCCCTCCTCATCCAGACCTATGAAAACCTCTTCCTTAACACCGCCCACAACTGCACATACTCACCTTCCACTGGCCAAACGCACCTAATTGCACACCTTTACTAGTCACCGAGGAGGTTGTAGCGCAGGCTCTCGCACTGGGCGACGGCGGATAGGCCGCGGTACTGGACTTGCTCGGCGTAGATCTCGAGGGAGTTTGTGGGCTTGAACCATTTTTGGATGAGCACGTTGAGTTTGCGCATAAGCTGGGGATGGACAATGGACCACTTAATCTCTCGTTTTTTTTTTCGCAGAGCGTTCAATAGGGACAACAAAAATGACACACATGAGTTTGATCGATGTAGCGACAATAATTGATTGCGGTATTTCTACGCATCACAACGAGTCCATGCCAGTGAGATCAAACATAACAACCTGCCCATCACGGGTGCCCAGAGCAACACGAACCTTGGGCTGAGTCTCAAGTTGGATGCCAAGGCGCTGAAGGTGATTGATCATTCTTGCAAGGGCCAGCAGTATTGGGAGTTCAGCCAGAAGGCTGTGGATCTCATTCAGGGAATGAGAGCGCTGTTGCGTTGGTCTTATGTGTTCTGTAGGACAAGTTCCCTGAGATATTCTGGCAGCTCGATGCTACTGGCAATGGTTCGTCGTGATATAGTCGCCGAGCACTTGTTGGGATTTACATTATATGCATATAGCTATGGCAAAAGCGTCTGAGATCCTCTGTGGCCTGGATTACGATGGACGTCTGAGAGAGGTGAAAGCATGGCTCAAATCTGAGGGCATGCGTGATTTCGAGCCTGTTTCGCTATACTGTGATGTGCTTGGCAAGGTG
>QLPF01003926.1:0-13215 GCA_003314045.1 Hygrophorus pudorinus
ACATTGTGTTCATGAATCTGTTAAATGCCGACATCTAACACCGGCAGAGTGGATGCTGTTATGGTATGCCCCAAATTCGACATCGCCCAAAATACCCTGGATTGCAACATGACGTGAGGGGGGAAATTGGGGGGAAACGGGGTGCTAAATGTTCTAAGTTCTACTCGCAGTACGGTGAGCGGCGGCTTACAGGGGGCATCATGTGTGCATGGTGCACGCATAGCATATGCTATGGCTTCCACTGTATCCCCCGTGGTGAAGGTCGCAACGATGTCTTCTCCGCTATAATGACAAGGTGGGACAAACCTCCAAAAAGGGTGGTGTATGACTTTGCTTGCGCCCTGGGGCCTTACTGCATGACAAGAGAACCCACTTTCTTTGCCGACACCTTATTCCTAATCGACAGGTTTCACGCCAAAGGACACACGAAGTGTTCCCCTGCAGCGTTCCTCTCAAACTATTCCGATGTTGATCCAAGGTTAGAGATGATCAATTCCAGTGCAGCAGAGTGCGGCAATAGCGGTATCGCCAAAATTCGCAAATCGGTCAGCTATATGTCCCAGGACCGAGCCATCATCTATACCAAGGTTTATCTGTGCATTTGGAACCGCCATCAGATTCGCCGGATGGGATTTTAACACAAGTAAATGCTTTGCTTCAACACACCAATATTATTTACTAATTATTACTCCCCAGCGCTTGAATACAATAGATCAACGGAATGACAATGTAAAAAACCATGACCACGCTCTGCACATATGGTGGAAACGGACTGTAAGTTGAGTATAGCAAAGTCGGACCATATCGGCGCCCCATGCATAAGTATAGTAGATGGTGAAGTCAGACTATATCGGCACCCCACACATATAGTAGAGACTGACCATGAGTTCAGTATGGTGAAATGAAACCATATCAGCGCCCCATGCATATAGTAGAACCCGACTGTAAGTTGAGTATGGTGAAGTCAGACCATGTCGGCACCCCACGCATATAGTAGAGACTGACCGTGAGTTCAGTATGGTGAAATGAAACCATATCAGCGCCCCATGCATATAGTAGAACCCGACTGTAAGTTGAGTATGGTGAAGTCAGACCATGTCGGCACCCCACACATATAGTAGAGACTGACCATAAACGGGAGACAGTGATTTCAGACCATACCGGCAACAAATATATACGGTGCGATAAGACCATATAAACGACTAGGGAGTGTAGTGATACCACACCATAAAGCAGAGGATGGCCATAATTGACCACAGAGAAAAATGTTCCGCCAGCGGTACACGATTAGAGCCAAAAGCTGTAGAGGTATTTGGCCCTATGTACGTTTACAGTAGGTCCGCATGACTCATGCGACCTATCTGGATGACCGTCACGACTTCACCAATGAATCACCATCGCTCCCCAACTCGTTCAACAGATTGACCATGGAAAGCCAAGCTGTATCTTCTCACTGGCATGAAGTCCCTGTGAAAGTAGTTTTGCGACAACGACACTGGCACGAGACCCAGATAGCTCCCCACGGACCGCCCCCACTGGCAGGCCCCAGGCCAACTATTCAGTTTTACCACCCAGCCAACGATTTCCGTTTCCTAACCCTCCCTGCTTATGACTGCTGCCCTCCCAACTTTGGAATCCACTATGGAACTGCGATCACTGCATGCCAGATATTGGCCTGTAACGAGAATGGCTATCTCTCCACTTCTCGTATCCGCAATGCTGATGGACGTATAAATATTGACCTGGATTCCATTATCCCCTCCGGGCGATATTACTACCACCTCAATTCCCCGAAACCAGAAGTGTTGTACCCGATATGCTGTGATTTTGCGTGCTGGGAATTCCCGCACGGAAATGTCCCCTTGGCCTGGGAGAACAAGCTCCCCCCCGATCCCACGATTTGGCCTACAGGTTGGAGTGAAATAAACGAGAAAATCAAGACCCGAGACACGGCATGTCTGATATCGGGATGGACGGATTCCATTACCACTTCCCACACGGTGCCCCAGACTGCAGAGAATTGGGTATGAAATTTACCTTTCAATCAGGCCCGGGTTCGTCGCTAACCCCGGCCCGTTATCAGCTGGTCAAGAACAATATGGACGTATACCTGCTTGGATCCCAGCCCCTCCATCTAGACCCGCGCAACCTCTTTGCTCTTAGGTGGGATTTACACCTCGGCCAATTTGATCAGGCCCAATTTGTTATTGTCCCGAAATCTGGTCAACTTGTTGTTCATTTTCTTCAGGCCTCGGATCAGAGTGCCCAATGTTACCACAATGTTCCATTCAATCACCAAGACTCCTTGTCCCATGAACTTCTCTACGCTCGTTTTGCGTGGGCGTTGATGAAGATTGTCAAGAATGCATCATTAGACCCGAAAATATTCAACTTTCTGAGTGCCTCGGAGGAGACAACCCTGGAGCAGTGCGATATTGAAGAAACGGACGATGGTAGCGGAGGAGGCAGCGGAGGAGGTGGTGGAAGCGGTGGAGGAGGAGGAGGCCAAGGTGATGGTAATGGTGGCAGTGGTGGCAGCGGCTTTAAACGCAAACATGATGAAAATGAAGATGGCCATTACGCTTTAAGTTATACCTCTGGTCCGAGTGGAAATTTGAGCAGAAAGAAAAATACATCCGGTGCTTGTCCACGAGAAGGTAAAATCTGTCCACAGATCGCACCTCCCAGAGTTGTATGTTAATGTCATTGACCCAGATGGTAGCCAGTTCCCGGTTGACCGTGAAACTCAAGAACTCGAAGAGGACATGAACAAAGCTGCTCGCACTCTTCCTTTCTTCGGTAAGTGCTTCACATAGTGTATGCGAGTCTGTGCTAATGGCTTCTTGGCGCTGTAGTTGATCCCGATGGAAAAGCAGACGCCAGCCACTATGAAAATATTGTCTGGTACCCGGGGAAGGCAGCGGTTGAGAGGAGAAAACAAGCTTACCTCGACACTCATCCGCACATTAGGGCACACAGTGGTCGCCTTTTGCCTGATGATTGTGACTTGTCTGATGATGACAACTGGACGTAATACTCCCCGGGTACACGTATCTTCAGGCTCCATGTCGTAGCATCCATTTCATCAATAAGATCCGGTCTAAGCTTGCTGCATTGTGTACTCTGAATTATATTTCGACAATTGTTTTTGGTACAGGTCTAATTCAACTCTCAATGTCCCGCTTTGAAAGGCAGGAATGCGCAAATGGATCGCGATATAATCAGCCATAGGGTGCAGTGAAAGGTGAACGACCCGTCTGCAAGAACGTAAGGATATTAGTCATGTTTGCCATTCAGTAGCGAGTAATATCACTGACCATTCATGGAGCCATGATCATCGACTATCGCTCCATTTGCCTCCAGGTTGCGGCGGCGAAGGTGTGTCCCTGCGGGAAAGGCGTTTATCGCCTTGGCCGGGGCAAGACGCTACCCCACCAGACCTTTTACCGTTCTATGAAAGGAGACCTAATGAGCATAACATGTATGACCCGGCAATAGTCCGGCACCGCCCGCACGCCTTCAGCCCCTTCTTCACGCCGCAATCCAGCATGCCGCACTCCTCCTGCCCCAACGACCTCTTCCGCATCGTCCGCACCCCCTTCCCCAACAGACTCCCCTGCTCGAACCCCGTGAACCATAGGCCACACAATCCCTAAAAAAGTCCGATTCATACCTCCGTGCCCACGTCCTTAGCAACGGCACCACGCCCTCCCGCGCCTCCTTGATGAGATGTGTGCATAGCGTGCACAGCAGCTGCACCGCGCTCCTCAGTATCGATACTCGCGCATGTATCACCGGCTCCCACGCGGTGCAGTGTAGGAATTTGGCCAACTAGGGGCTGTGTTGGAGCTGGACGGAGATTTCGCTGAATATCAGGGACATTGGGGGGAGGGTGGGTGTTGAGGTAGCGATCTACGGTTGCGGGGAGGTAGGTTGCGCAGAATTGGGACCAGATTTTGTCTTGGCGAGTACGTTGCGCTGGAGCTGGGTGTTTGTGTTGCTGTTAGTGATGGTGGGTAGAGCCTGAGAGGTGCGAGCCTTGTGTCGTCGGAGAGGTTATCGATACCGGGTTTTATCCCTGGATTGATGCCACTGGGGTGACTCGGAGGGTGTGAGGGTGTGCGTGTCTCGTACCGATAAGAACTGCAAAATCGTTTGCAGAAAACAAGTCCTGTCCTGTACGAGAAAGACTGCTGTTCATGTTGACGGTAGGCCTTTGGCAAGGCTTATGTAGGGTTTCCGTGTACAGCGTATACAGCTATCGATACATTTTTTTTATGTACTAGTAGGGTGACAAGAGAACAAGCGAGGGCACAAGAAATAAGCTGCAGAAGAATCTGTGGCTGAGTACAAGCAGCGCGGCCGAATCGAATACAGGTCCTACCACTACTGTCACGATGTCCCGCTCTCGAAACAAAACGCCACCGCCCAACCGTTCACTCACACCTCAATTTTTCAGTACACCTCAGAAACCCAGACTTGCCCATGACTTTGGCTCCTTATCAGGCAAACTCGATAGCGCTCGCTTGGACCTGGTCAGTGACACCGGCCAATCGCCGAAGTCAAATTCGAACAGTTTGTGGGGCGAATATTGCCGCCTCTTGATATCGAGCTGGCCGATAAAGACTTTGAGGGACGGGTACTCGACCATGTGCAGAATGGGACTAATACAACGACATCACTTATTACTGGGACTCCGAGTCGCTGGAAACGGTCACGGTTCCCAACAGATCAACTGGAAAGGAGAGTCAGGTTTTTGAGCGGCTTGTAGGGCTGTGGAATGACATCATCGAAGTTGCTAAGAACTCCATAAATCCACCTCCAGAGACGATTATTGTGATGGCCCAAAATCCGAATCAAAGTCAAGTATCTGAGCGTCCAAATGGTTCGCGTCCTGATGGTGTGACACTACTCAAGGAAACCACAGTTGTCACTGCGCCTATCGTTACCAAAATGGGTAGGCAACCTTGGGAAGATACAGCTTGTCCATGGCAATACAAGAAGGTGAACTCGCGGGCAAGTTTTTCCGATGTATGTGGTCAACGCCTTCGTACATTCTCGTTACTAATAAATCTTATCTATATAGAACGCAGTAAAAATTATTCACGACTGCAACCACATCTTACGAAATGACCCATGCCGTCGCTTCACGTTTGGTATAACCATCGAGGATACAGCAATGAGGATTTGGCACTTTTCTCATGCTGGAGTCATGGTTACAACTGAAATCAACTGGATTCTTGTGAGTTGATTTCTAATTTGCGTATCAGATCTCTAAAGACACCCTTCCTTCAGCATCAAGCAGACATCATTCATGTCTTTTTGAGGCTAGCCTTTGCCACCAAAACCAACCTCGGATATGACCCCAATGTGAAGCGTGTCAAAGACCCCATCAGCGGTGCAATTAACCATGAATACATGGTAGGCACCAAGACCTACGTCACAGTTGGACCGCCTCTTTTCGACTTTCGGGCTGAATACTTCGATGGACGTGGAACACGAGTATGGAAAGTGCACGAAAAGGGTCATCCAGACATCGAGTTTGCCTTAAAAGACTTGTGGGTATCTTCCGACACATTACCAGAAGGTGAAATCCTACATAAACTATGCGAAACTGTGCCTGCGGAGAACTGAAACATATTCCTCACCGTGGTAGATGATGATTGGGTGAAGTTAGATGATGGGGAAGATGATCAGACAGACGGGGTCATAATGCGTGGCGTCCCTGAAATAATCGGCTATGTCACAATTCAGCAGGACGAAGATGACGAGCAAGCATCACAAGATAAATCGAGTCAGCTAACAATGATAAGAAGCCAACGAAACAAATCGCATGGTCACACCCCTCGAGGGCTTCTCGGCGTCCACAACGAGGGTCTCGCACGTCAACAAGGCCGAAAATTTTCACTCCGAAAGCACCGACGTACTGTGTTCAAGGAAGTCTGCAGGCCACTTCATGAATTGGAAGACTTGGGTCTGATTTTTCTGCTGTTGCAACACACTATCAAAGGTAAGTCGAATTTGGTTGGTTGTAACGTGTACTTACCCTAAATATTCTAGCACTCGAGGTTATACACAAGGCCGGTATAGTGCATGGCAACATAAGCACAGGCAATATTCTGTACTGTGGCAAAGGAATCAAGCTAGCAGATTTCGAATACAGTCGTACGTTGGATGTGAAATTGTGCCATGAAGTTAGATCTGTAGGTCTCTTACCCATCACTCATGCTAGTATTCTAACCCAGCCTTTACCAGGGCACTCGTCAATTCATGTCAGTAGAAGTTGAAATAGGCTGCTATATATTCATGACTCCAAGCCAAGCCCTGAAAATCCAAAATCCGGTTCCCTCTGATGTGCCATCGCCAGACGAGTACCAGGCTCGGAAGGGAGGCTTGCACACCACCAAAGTCCCAGTTCCACTTCGGCGTCCTGATGCGAAGAATATATTTCGATACGGAATGTTGCACGACATAGAATCCATCTGGTGGATTGCACTATGGTTTATCTTTAACACGACTCCTGAGGGCTCAACGGCTATTGCAGGTCAAAGGGAACAGGCTGCTAGCTTATTCTCACAGGTTGCACATACTCATGAACGACACTTCATGATTGTCAGTGGGGAGCATTGGACTTCCGAGGCGTGCATCGATTCAATGCCACAGGACTATATACTGGTGGCACAGGGACTCAATACAATTCGAATGGCTTACATCGAAATCGCCAACAACACTTATGCTGCTCGACAAGATGGAATCACATGGGAGATCTCCAAAACCACGCAGAATGCCGGCAGCGGTGCTGCAGAGTCAGACACATGGTCAATTTATGACTGGTTCTTGAAGTACTTGCACAAAATAGACACCAAGGTTGTGTATAGCAGTAACTTGAAGCGTAAGTTGTGTGTATCCAAGGACTCATTGAAACGACAAAAGACTTCGTAGATGGCTCGAAGTTGACTTGCAGGTTATGGCAATAATTTTTGTTGTTACTATGTCGGTAGGTAGTAGAATATACCATGTGAAATACAGTTGAGTTCAAATTATTATCGCGAAAGGAGTTCACATGACATTTCATACAACATTTGCGTTTTGTTAGGTTGAACTGATATGGGTTGAGTATTCTGCTTGCAATTTCACCGCCTTTTCCTGCTGAGCCCCTTCATTCAATAGAAGAAGAGTTGGTCGCGGTCCAAGCTTGTGTACCTTATCGTACGTACTGAGTATTTTCTCTGCATTTGTGATCTTTCTTTGGAATGTGTAGAATCAATATCTATGTTACATTCCGCTGTTGTGTGTTCACTCTTGCTGAATTGACTGTGCGACGTTCTCTCACACCCCCTCTAGTGTTGGTCTATTCCGTGAGCTTTCTCACTGGGAACCCTGCCCTTGATCACCAAACACTCCAATTATTGCAGTGTCAATAGTCCCCCGTCCGTCAATCAAAGTATATATATCATTTCTACTCTCCTCTTCCCTCGCTAACCCTTTGAACCAAACAGTTGTGTGAGCGATTTCTTTTGCTCCATGTCCCTACTGAATTTTATCTCCACAGCTGCAAATACTATCCGGTGATGGGTGTATACTGCTGGATCGGGGTCATCATGACAACACAAAGTACGCTGTTGTTGTCCCCGATGCCCATTGTCTTCCCTGACTTTTGTTCTGCAGTAACCCTCCAATGTCAGCTGTACGCCATGTACGAGAGATCATGCTGGGTACTCATTCTCCTAGTCGTGTGTTTCATAGTCGAGATGATCATATCCTTGTGATCATCAGGAAAAGAGGGGTCCACTTAAGTTGTCTTATATAGTCTTAAATTGTCTTAACTTGTCTTAGTCGGCTAATCTGGTTAAGACAAAATAAGCCCAGACGTTTTCTTAACTTGTCTTAGTTTTGTCTTAGTTTTGTCTTAAGTTTTTAGTTTCATCTTATTATTTCTCTTAATTTCTCTCAATTTGTAATTCAAATATAACCATGATTTATTGGACAAATAAACAGATGACTATATAAAAAACCCTCCACGCTCGTTTGGAGAGCAGGAGGTGTTGCAGAAAGCTGACCGCTAGTAGAAATGTAGCGCGATGCACCCCAGCTTTGACAGAAGAATGAAGATATATTTGATATGTACCTAGTAGAAACGTAGTGCGACTACTAGGAATCAGTAAAAGTAATGGGTAATCATAAAGGTATCACTCACTGCGCCTCAGCTTCGACAGAAGAATGAGGGGCAGTGATTCTCAATGAAAGTATTTAAGCACACAAAACTATGCTAGAACAGATCATCTGTTCATCGTAGAATGTAAATATAAATAAGTGAAACAGAAAATAAAAGGGTAAACAGAAATTGGACGCAATAGAAACCAGTGCATCATGTCACATGACCTCGGAGGTCTGTTCCCTTTGTTTACTCCAACACTCCCCCTCAAGCGGAACCCAGGGCCTGGAGTCCTAGCGTGTCACAGAATGACATGAACTTTGGGGCGGTGAGAGGTTTGGTGAAGATATCGGCGATGTTGTCGGCCATCGGGATATAGGTGAGTTTTACAGTCTCGTTTTCGACTGCTTCGCGGATGAAGTGATAGCATATATCAATGTGTTTAGATCGCGTGTGGAACTTGTTGTTCTTCGCCAATGCAATGGCTCCTTGATTGTCAGAATAGAGGAGAGTTGGATGCAAGAACTTCACTGTGAGTCCCCCTATGAATTCCCTCCCCCACAGTATCTCCTTAAGCGAGTGAGTCTGCGCTATATACTCTGACTCCATGCTGGAAAGCGCCATCACAGGCTGTTTCTTCGAACTCCAGGTAACTGCGCCAGCCTCAATCTTCATCGCATACCCCGATATCGAATGTCGGTCGGCTTGCGATGCCCAATCCGCATCTGTGAATACAATCAGATCACCATCACCATCACCTCCGAAGGTCAACCAAAGGTCCCTTGTCGTGTTAAGGTAAGCCATAAGTTGCTTCAGCGCTTCCCAATGCACCTTCCCGGGGTTCTGAACGAATTGTGACAGTATCCCCACCTAAAATACAACATCTGGCCGCAATACCATGGCTGGCCACAGAACGTGGCCGATTACCTCAGCATATGGTACACAATGCATCTTGAGTGCCTGGGCAGGCATGGAGGATTGTTCTTTGGTTAGGACTTGACTAGGTAATGCAGGAAGATGGGTGGGCTTAGCGTTCTGTAGGTTGAACTTTGTGGCCATTGCGTGAAGGTATGCCCGTTGGTTAATGGATATAGTTTTGGCCTTGCAATCACACCTGACATTGAATCCCAGGAACCATTTGAGTTCCCCCATATCAGATATAGCGAAGTGACACACAAGGTCACGCTTGAAGCCTACAACAGCACAGAGTGGTGAACCAACCACTGCCATGTTGTCGGTAGCTACTGCGACAATAACCCTAGCGCCCTCAGTGTTGATGAAGAAGACGGAGTGGTCGACACTGGATCGCAAAAAACCCAGATCATAGAAAGCCGCGGCAAGTCATTTGTACCATTTGCGTCCGGCTTGCTTTAGTCCATATAGAGCCTTTTCTAGCTTACAGACCTTGCCTTCTTCGCTGGGTTTGAGTATGCCTTTTGGCACAACCATATAAACTTCTTCCTCTAGGTTTGCATTGAGGTAAGCACTTTTAATGTCAACCTGATGAATTTCCCAGTCGTTGTGAGCTGCAAGGGCCAGCATGACACATATCGAAGGCATTTTTGCTGTGGACGAAAATGTTTTGGTATAGTTGACTCTGTAGGTCTGCTTGTGACGACCTGCAACTATCCGCAGGCACCACAAAACAACATTGTCATCAGCATCTGGCTTTTCCCTAAACACGAAAGAATGTGGGATTACTGGCTTATCGGTGGGACGATCAACTATCTTCCATGTGTGCAACTTCTTGAGCTGACTGATTTCATATTTCAGAGCGGCTTTCCAGTCGGCAGCATGGGGGCCTCGGAACACTTCGTCAAGCAAGCGAGGTTCATTCCCCATTGATCCTGCAAGCGCATACAGAAGGTCCAGTTGACCATCATCACCACCTCCGCTCCACAGGTTTGCTCCCCCTTGCTCAACACCTTCACTGACATATTCTACGTTGCATGCGAGTGCTGCTTCATAAGCTAACACAGATTTGTCAGTAATGCCTTCAGCTAGGTTTCTATAACTTCCGGGAGGTAATCTCGCACGCATTCTGCAACCAGTGTTAGGTTCTGGATCCAGAAGGACATCATGTGAGTGATGAGTGGTAGATGGTTTTACCATAGGTTTGTCAAGTTCATCCGGTGTTTCGGCAGTATTAGGTGAAGCTTCCTTTGATGGAGTTTTGTCTGTTTTTGCAATGTCGGGTTGAAGGACCTTGTCTTTCTCCCCCTCATTCAACACATCATCAGGTATAAGAACAGACTTGTCAGGTAAGAGCTGTAAGTCGTTGGGATTGAAAACAACATCACACTCGACACTAACCGACCGTTTTTCAGGCCAGTAAATCCGGTAACCTTTGCTTTCAGAGTCATAGCCGACAAAACAGCCTTTGCGTGCTTGAGCATCAAGTTTACCGGCATCAAGTGCCTTGACATATGCGGCGGCACCAAACTCTTGGATACCAGATAGGTGAGGTTTTACTCCCTTTGACACTTCGTAAGGAGTTTTACCAGCGAGAGCTCGCGTTGCAGAACGATTTTGGAGCCACACACTGTGGAGCATAGCCTCACCCCATAGGAACCTCGGAAGACTAGAAGCCAGGAGCAGAGCTCGGGCATGCTCAGCACAAGTTCTCATGCCTCGTTCAGACACACCATCCTGCTGCGGAGAGTCATGAACGGTAAGCTCCCGTTTTGTTCCTTTACTTTTGAGGTGAGCATTGAACTCGGAGCTCAGGAATTCTCCACCACGATCACAACGTACGACTTTAATTTTTGCTCCGTCGTGTTGAGTCTCAATCATGGCCTTGTTCTTCTTGTAGGTCTGGAACATTTCGTTCTTTTTGGCAAGAAAGTAAACTTCGACTTCTCGTGAATGGTCATTGGTTCAGCATGCGGCGTAGGACTTTCTGCTAAGGGTTTTGACCGCAGCGGGCCCCCAAAGGTCCCAGTGCACTCGTTCTCCAAAGTGAGTTGCTCTGGTTTCTGATTCCTTCAGAAAAGGTTTTGGCACAGCCTTAGCTTTGGCACACGGCTCACAGAACTCTTCTTTAGAGTTTGGGTCGATTTTGATACCAGTAACCAGCCCGCTGGAAACCATATGTTTGACTGTGGAGCAGGCTGCATGGCCAAGTTTACGGTGAGCTTCCATTAGGGTCATCTTTGTTACAGCAGCATTAGCATGGTCAAATTCGACCTGCTTCGTCTCGGTTAATCTGTACAACCCGTGAGATTCCGGGATTCTTGTCATGATGTGACCTTTCATATGGGTTACAATCGTGTGAGAAGCATTGAAGGTTACCCCTTTGGTGACTTTTGCAAGACAGCTGACTGAGATAAGGGTAAAGGCCATCTCCGGTGCGTACACGCAGTCTTTAAGTAGGACCGGTGTCATTGACTTTCCATTCAGTAGGTTGACTCGCACATCTCCCTTTCCAACGGCCTTAAAGGTACGTCCATCTGCCATTTTTATTTCGTGGTCAATGGCCTCAAAGTTCTGGAATTTAGACCTGTGAGGGGAAGAATGAGGGCTTGTGCTGCTGCCAAGAATGGCATCTACTTTGGAGTTGTGAGGGTTAAGCGTCGCGGCGATAGCTTGGAAGTCCGAGGTGCAGACAAAGGCAAACAACTTGCTTGTGTTGTCTGCCTTCACTAAGTTAGCTGAGTCCATTTTTGCTTGGCCCTTCTTTTGGTTCGGCCCTTCGCCCTCTTTACCACCACCTGGTGCCCAACAATGATCCTTGGTATGCCCAAGTTTCGAGCAATTGTTGCATTTATGCTGTCCTTTGCCGTTCTGTCCGCTCTTTTTACCAGTTTTCTTTCCAGATGCTGTTCCTGCAACTATAGCAGCTTCACCCTTGGCATTGCCACCTTCAATTACACGGTGTTCGGCCTCTTGGAGAAAGATGGCGAGGAGGTCGTCAGGGGCAATCTGAGTGCCAGTGACCTTGACAGCTGTTTTGATGGTTTGAACAGTAGGGCAATATGATTCAGGCATGGATGATATAATGATACTGACATAGGTAGAATCGGTAACCAGGGAATTCGTGACACGCAGATGCTCTCGCAATTGAGTTATCTTCTCAAAGTGTTTTCAGACTTCAGAGAGGTGGGTCTTTGAATCAGATGAGTGCGCGCACTTGATTGTTTGCAGTTGATTTAGGATATCAATCTGGTGCAGCGAACTTTTCGTTGTTGCATCTAGCGTTATGGCATCCTACATGCTCTTCGCCGTGTTTAGATGGAGGATTTTCTGTGATAGGCGCGGTGAGGTTGAGGAGAGGATTAGGTGTTGAGCTAGGTATTCCTTCTGCTCATACTCCATTATTTTCTTCTCTTTCGCCTCTAACTGCTCATCGGTTGCAGGTATATCTGGGTTTGTAGTTACCATTGGTATGTTGGCAACCAGGACATAGGGAACAGGTGGTTTAGCACAACCTTCGAGGTGGGCAACCAACCCCTTCAAGCCCATAGCGCGGCGAGTGTGCAGTTTGTAATCAGCCCAGTTGGTTCTGTTGTCACGGAGCTTGGGGATCACAAGGGAGGGCGAATTGGAGGTTAGTACCGTGTCTGTCATGGTTCGTCCGGGGCTCATAATCTGTTGCAGAAAGCTGACCGCTAGTAGAAACATAGTGCGATGCGCCTCAGCTTTGACAGAAGAATGAAGATATATTTGATATGTACCTAGTAGAAACGTAGCGCGACTACTAGGAATCAGTAAAAGTAATGGGTAATCATGAAGGTATCACTCACTGCACCTCAGCTTCGACAGAAGAATGAGGGGCAGTGATTCTCGATGAAAGTATTTAAGCACGCAAAACTATGCTAGAACAGATTATCTGTTCATCATAGAATGTAAATATAAATAAGTGAAATGGAAAATAAAAGGGTAAACAGAAATCAGACGTGATAGAAACCAGTGTGTCATGTCACATGACCTCAGAGGTCCGTTCCATTTGTTTACTCCAACAGGAGGGGTGGTAGATGGGTCTGGAGCAAGACTGTGTGGGTTCGGCTGGCGTGGTGCGGGGGGGTATGGTGTCAGGGCGACACCAAATACAATAAAGTACC